>OY744552.1:46450701-46528201 GCA_963556195.1 Sepiola atlantica
ACAAGAAGCTGGCTCAACTTGACCAGGATGAACACCATTGCAAATCGCGCAAGAAGCTGGCTCAACTTGACCAGGATGAACACCATTGCAAATCGCGCAAGAAGCTGGCTCAACTTGACCAGGATGAACACCATTGCAAGAACAACAGTCCGTGATTAATATTCTCTGTGATTGCTAGTTATTGATTTAATTTTTTTATTTATTTATTTTGAATTTTATTTATTTCATTTATTTTTTATTAATTTATTTATTTTTTATTTAATTTGTTCATTTTTATTTAGTTTATTCATTTTTAATTAATTTATTCGTTATTATTTAGTTCATTCGTTTTTAAATGATTTATTCATTTTTTATTAATTTATTTATTTTAATTAATTTATTCATTTTAAATTTATTCATTTTTTATTGATTTATTTATTTTAATTAATTTATTCATTTTTAATTTATTTATTTTTATTTAATTTATTCATTTTTAATTAATTTATTCATTGTTATTTAATTTATTCATTTGTAATTTATTTATTTTTAATTAATTTATTCATTTTTAATTAATTTATTCATTGTTATTAAATTTATTCATTTTTAATTAATTCATTTTTAATTAATTTATTCATTTTTATTTAATTTATTCATTTTTATTTAATTTATTCATTTTTATTTAATTTATTCATTTTTTATTTGTTTATTCATTTTTATTTAATTTATTCATTGTTATTTAATTTATTCATTTTTAATTTATTTATTTTTAATTAATTTATTCATTTTTAATTAATTTATTTATTGTTATTTAATTTATTCATTGTTATTTAATTTATTCATTTTTAATTAATTCATTTTTAATTAATTTATTCATTTTTATTTAATTTATTTATTTTTATTTAGTTTATTCATTTTTATTTAATTTATTAATTATTATTTAGTTCATTCTTTTTATATTTGTTTATTTTATAATTAATATAATTTAATTTTTTTTTTGGTTTATTTATTTTTTAACTTTTAATTTATTTTAAATTTATTTTTAATTCTTATTTTATTGATTTTGCATTCAATTTATTTTTATTTAATTTATATTTTATTTAATTTATTGTTTATTTAATTTTTATATTTTTGATACAAGTTTCATTCAATTTATTTTATTTTATTATTTTTTAAAAATTTATTTTATCTTTTTATTTTTTATTTAATTTAATTTATTTTTTATTTAATTAATTTCATCAAAGTTCCATATCTCTTTTTTCTTTTAGGTCAATTAATGAACCTGATTGAGCAATACAGACAAGACGTATTGAACCAGAAACTGCACCGTACCAAGGACATCGATCTCTTCAAGTACATCTACCGACAGTGTAGCGTAGACTGAGTATCGCCACTTGAAATGTGATAAGAGTACGGTCACCTCTGGAAATGGCCAGCCCACTCTTGTTATTATAATTGATGTTGATACTATAGCTACTAGTATTACTACTGCTACTCTATTTCTGCTGCTGCTGCTGCTGTTGCGTTACAATTCTTCTCGGTCGATTTACGTCTTTACTGACCGTACAAACATTTATTTATGAAAATCAGACTTCTATAACTACGGATGGCCCAATTCAATTTTTTCTCACTTCTTGGGATCAAGAATAAAAGAAAACATCCGAACTTCACTGTGTGTTAATTTATTATTATCCGGGGTTTCGACTTAGATCAGTCATCGTCAGGGTAGGGAGGATATCTTGTGCAGGAATGTGAGCTTTGCTTATTGGCGGAATTATGCTTTTAGTTTTTTCTATCCAGAAAAAGTACATTTTTAGAGCTCTCTTCCTTTTTGGTCGAAATCTGTTTCTTTTTTTTTTTTTTTTTTTTTTTTTTTAAATAAGAAAAAAGACCAAATTGCTAGAGCCTTACCTCCTTATTTTTTTATCCAGAAAAAGTACATTTTTAGAGCTTTCCATGAATGTGAGCTCTCTTCCTTTTTGGTCGAAATCTGCTTCTTTTTTTATTTATTTATTTTTTTTTTTTAATAAGAAAAAAGACGATTTCTACAAAATTGCTAGAGCCTTACCTCCTTATTTTTTTGTCGTTATTTGGCTAGATTTTATTCCTCTTTCTCTCATTTTCTCTTTCTCATTTTCTCTTTCTTTCTTTTTTCTCTCTTTCTCTCTCCTTTCCTCTTGTCTTGCCTCTTTTTTCCCTCTCGCGACAGTTTTCTCTGAAAACTGAAAATGTTAATTTTGCCATGAAGGCTAAGACTTCAAACTATTCATGAAGGGGGTAAGGGGAGTTAGATGACTTGTTTCATCAAAGAACGCCCCCCCCCCCCCTCCCCACATGCGCACTCGGTGTCTTTGTTAATTTTGAAACTGATTGGAATTGTTAAGGAAAAATATTGTTTGTTTTTGCACTATCCTCTCTCCACACACACACACACACACACATACA
Organism: Sepiola atlantica; assembly: GCA_963556195.1. Classification (NCBI taxonomy): domain Eukaryota; kingdom Metazoa; phylum Mollusca; class Cephalopoda; order Sepiida; family Sepiolidae; genus Sepiola; species Sepiola atlantica. The sequence goes on from OY744552.1 coordinate 46,453,123, forward strand.
TTGGAGGGCCATGGCCCCAGGTTGGGAAATCCATCTTTATTTCAGCTTTTTTTTTTTTTTTTTTTTTAATGCTATTGGTCATTTTTATCATTGGGATGCCCCAAATCCATTTTTCTCATTTCTTAAAATAAAAAAATAAAGGAAACATCCAAAAATTCACTGTGTGTTAATTTATTATTATTATCTAAGGTGATATATTATATCAGTCATCATCAAGGTATGGGCGATATCTCGTTGGCTGACCTGTATGATTTGAAGGTCGAAATACTTGATTGATTTTTTTTTTTTTTTAAATATGAATGGCAATGATCGCGAGAATAATGTGTATAAAGTATAGATATATAGTTACTTACACTGTTTGTTAAGATACTAAAATCGATGTACTTTTATTTATTTCTATTTTCAAGAAATCAACAAACCTAAAGGATTATTTGAAAAAGAATACTTATATATATAGAATTATTTATTTTATATATACTAGCCCTAAATTCTAGTATATATTCCATGAAAAATGCCAGTATACTGAAATCATATGTCCTTAATGGGGTAAAGATGAAAATACATATACACTAAATGTACAAAAGCAAGAAAATTTTTACACTTTTATTGTCATTAAGGGTATGCGAGCACAACAGGGCTATGTATTTTACTGGTAGGAATTTTTCTTCAGCGCACCTCACACACTTCATCCACTCCTGCATAGAGATTTATACTGTAGTGATGTGATAATGAAATGGCTTGGTTTATATGTAGTCATACCCTTAATGACAATAAAAGTGTAAAAATTTGGAAATTTCCTTGCTTTTGTACATTTAGTGTATATGAATTTTCATCTTAACCCTATTAAGGGCATATGATTTCAGTATACTGGCATTTTTCATGGAATGTCACTACTTTTGTAAAGGCTATGCCTCAAGACAATGGTCATTTTTAAGGTTTTTTTGAATTTTCTGGAAAACTAAGGTATATGGTAAACTGAAATTAAAATGCCATCAACTAGACCCTAGAACCTCTATCTCTGCCAAAAATCAGCTGAATCCATCAAATAGTTGATGAGATACAGGGTGGCACATACGTACGTACGTACACACGGATAACATGATTTCATGATTGAACTTTCTGGATCTCTGGGTTGCCTTGACTAATGATGCTGAAATTCTACACACTTATAGAACCTATCAAATAAAAATGTTGTGCAAAGTTTTAACTAATTTGGTTTATTAGTTTTTGAGTTATGACTGATCAAAGAAATGAGATTTCTAGCATAGGTCGTTTTTGAAGTCTATTAAGGGATAGAGCGCTCTCGCGCCTCCCTTGATTAAATATTAAATGGTTTTAATGACAATACATAGTTTAAGCAGACATTAGATCCATTGCTCTTTCTGCTTCTCGTAAAGTCGGTTCTCTCTATCGCTCCAAACACTTTCTCACACATGAGGCTATTCTCTATTTCTACAAATCTACAATCATACCATGTACTGTTGTCATATTTGGACTGGTGAATCTCTGTCCCATTTGAGGGTTCTTGATAAGGTGCAGAAACATATCTGTAATTTGATTGGCCCCACTCATTTCTCTTCTCTGCACCCTGTCTCTTTCTCTCACAGACGTGATGTTGCTAGTCTCAGTCTTTTCTATTAATACTACTATGGCATGCGTTCTTCAGAATTGTCTGATCTATTCCCTGCTTCCTTTGTTCCAGCTCGTTGGTCTAGTGGTCTCCATCAATTCGCTATTTTGATGCCTCAGTGTAATACAGCTTCTTATTCCAGTAAGTTCTTACCAAGAACTGCAAGCTTGTGGAACTCTCTTCCTGCTGACTGTTTTCCTCCTACCTATAGCCTTGGTCTTTTCAGGACTAAGATCAATAAGCATCTCCTGTTTTTGCGATAATCATCTTTCGTTCTTTTTAGCTCCTTACAGCAAGTGGCTTCCTGCCTTGCCTGGAGCAACTTTCATAAAAAATATAAATAAATAGTTTCCATATTGATAATGTTTATCCATTCATTTATTTATTTATTTTTTTATTATCACTTATATTTGAATTCATGTTTTGAAACATGACATAAATCAAATCTATGACGTCATGCCGAAGCTATAATTATTTTGTTATGGTAATGTTTTAAGCTCTATTTATAAGAAAGTCCAAATAGGTCAGTTGGTAGAACCTAAGACTGAAGATCTCATGGTTTCGGTTTCGATTTCCGGTCATGGCATCTGCTTTATTTGTTGGGAATTTATTATTTACTATTAACGCAATATTTTCCATTTTTAAAAGTCGTTAAGATCTCTGATATTTGAAAATGAAACAAATTTCGCAATGTATTTATTACGTTTAAAAAAAAATTGTAGGTAAATACACTTTAAAATTTAATAAAAATATTCATAGTAATGGCCCCCTTTTAAGATGAATAAATCTTAATGGTCAGGCACTGTGTGAAATTATAAAAATCTGAGGTCGTTAAGTTATAGAGGCAAAGCTTACACGCCCGCGTGTTTAAGAACGTTTGAACCCCGCCTTTTTATTTCCTATGAATATTTTATTTCCTATAAATTTTTAATTTCCTATAAAATTAAACAAAACATATAACAAAAAGGTTTACATTGCATTTTTATTTCCTATAAATTTTTTATTTCCTATAAAAATATTATTTCCTATAATTTTTTATTTCCTATAAAATTAAACAAAACATATAACAGAAGCGTTTACATTGCATTTTTATTTCCTATCAATATTATATTTCCAATACATTTTTCATTTCCTATAAAATTGTTATTTCCTATGAATATTTTATTTCCTATAAATTTTTCATTTCCTATAAAATTAAACAAAACATATAACAGAAGAGTTTACATTGCATTTTTATTTCCTATAAATATTTTATTACCAATACATTTTTTATTTCCTATAATTTTTTATTTCCTATAAAATTAAACAAAACATATAACAGAAACGTTAACATTGCATTTTCATTTCCTATAAATATTTTATTACCAATACATTTTTTATTTCCTATAATTTTTTATTTCCTATAAAATTAAACAAAACATATAACAGAAGCGTCAACATTGCATTTTTATTTCCTATAAATATTTTATTACCAATACATTTTTTATTTCCTATAATTTTTTTTTTCCTATAAAATTAAACAAAACATATAACAGAAACATTAACATTGAATTTATTTCCTGCATTCTACTTATTTATCCCTTATTTTTAAAACCGAAGAAAATTGCTAGTACACACACACATATATATATATATATATATAGATAGATAGAGATAGTAGTAATAGACCCCTTTAAGATAAATAAATCTTAATTGTCAGGCACTGTGTGAAATTATAAAAATCTGAGGTCGTTAAGCTATGGAAGCAAAGCTTACACGCCCGCGTGTTTAAGCACTCTTTGATCTTGGAACATTTGAACCCCGCCGCTGGCTTTAAATGTATCTTAATTTCGGTAATGTCTGTGGCGATTTCCGTTGGATTAGGATGTAGGATCGTGATTCTTTTCTGAATCTACGAACTGTATTCGAACCCGTCTGACCGCCTGAAATCACCGCTTCCTGAACTGATGAGGACATAAGTCCGAAACAACGTTGTATGTAGGTAAATACATTTTAATATTTAATAAAAATATTCATAGTATATATATATATATATATATATATATATATATATATATATATATATATACGAAATGATGAAAAAAATAAAATTGAATAGTTTACAAATTTATTAAATCATCAGGTGTTCATGCAAGGAATATAATAAACTGACCTTTAATCCATGGATTTTCAAAGAATTACTTTTCTCCTCAGAAGGAAAGAACAAATTTTAATCCACATGTTAAGGAAGCTTTATTTGTGGCATGATGATTCTACTCATCTACTGACTTTTCAAAGATTTTCTAGTTTTGGATTTTATTGGAATCAATCACCTCACTACTCAATACCACAAGGAGTGTTCTTGGCCTTTTGGCTAAGATCAAAGTGTAGTATCTGTTCCGATGGATACTGCACCCCATAGACTGGTATTGTCTTGGCCTTCGGGGCTTGATTTACCCCGTTCTATGGGTCTGTCCTGTGCAGTTCTAGGAGGTCCATCCTCCCAGGCTTCGCCTCCCCTCTTTGGGGAGGAGTAAGTTTATTGCTTACTGCCTGAGGCGCCCCTACCGGGGAATGCCGACGGGGCTTCCCAGGCAATTTTTAAACCCCACTTTCCCGACCCGACCTTGGGTCACATCTTACTTGTGGGAGTAAGATAAAAACTGGCCTTGTGCCTAACTCCTGGAGAGGAGTAAATCAATACTCAATACCACATTCAAATTGGATTTTTCAATATTTGCATTGTTACAATGGCTTTCTGTCCATCTTTGAAACTTTCCTCAAACTATTTTTGCTTTAAGCATATTTTTCAAATTAATTGCTTACAAATAATTAGTAATTTTATTGGTTCGTTCCTTCTGAGGAGAAGAGTAATTCTTTGAAAATCCATGGATTAAAGGTCAGGTTATTATATTCCTTGCTTAAACACCTGATGATTTAATAAACTTGTAAATCATCCAATTTTATTTTTTTCAATATTTCATATAATAATATATAACTATCTACAATATCTAGCATCTCATTATTTACAATTGGATCTGATTTAAAATATTTATTTTATGTTATCAATATATATATATATATATATATATATATATATATTAGTACTTCATGTATCCACATAAAATATTACAAGGAGATATAATTTTTTATGTATCAGTTTTCAGTATTTACTTCAACAGTGCTCGATACGTAAGTAGAGCTAGGTAGTAAGCAATGAAAATATATATGGCAATCAAGCTACACAGAGGCTCCCGTGTTTCATCCCCGGGGGGAATCGTCAGGCTAAATATATATATATATATATATTGTGTGTATTTAGGCAACATTTTCTCATTTATGCAAACATTGTTAAAAAATAACAGAATTCGTCCGTTTAATTATACCTTTTTTTATCTTTTCAATTTTTCTGATGTTTTTTTTGTATTAAAATCAAAAAAAATTATAAATGTTCCATAGGTTTCACAGGTTTCACGAACATTTTCGATCCTTCGTCGAATCCTCTTCAGGTGTCAAGAGCAAATGAACAAAAAAGCTGGAGAAAGAAGAGAATTTTTAAAAGACGGTGAAGAAATGCGCAAAGAACGTTTTTCCGCATTGTTCCAGGAAGTCGTTGACGATTTTAAATTCAGCAACGCTGGATGGCATTCTTTCTCCAGCTTTTTTGTTCATTTGCTTTTCTTCGTTTTTTTTTTTAATTGACTCCCATTTGAAAAAGTCAATATAAACTAAATAAGTGAAAATTGGCCATTTTATGCTGTTGGTCCACTCTTTGATTGTGTTGGAATTAAAGAATGGTTTCACATAAAATATTAGTTGAAAGAAGAAACAAAAAAAAACGTAACTACTTTATTTAGGAAGGGGAAAGTAATGCATTTTCGTTTGAGCTACTGTTTTTGATCTATATTGTTGGAGAAGAATCCGCTAACTTGGAACTGTTCCTGGTATGTTCATATAATGTTACCAGTCATTGAAATTAAATTTTAAAAAAATATACTGATGAAGAAAATCATTTGCATTCTGTATCTTTACTAAAATGTAATTTTATTAATAAAAATGCTTTTTACAAACGCACATATATGTAAAGTGACATGGTTGAATATCTCATGTTAATGTTTATCCATCTGTATGAATGAATGAGAAAGATTTTGTTTCGTGTTTACAACAAAGTTGTGAATGAAATGTTTATTATTTTAAAATTAATGTAGCGAACTTTGCAAAGCGGGCTTATAATTGATGTTTTGAACTTTTGATATGTATATGTATATATATATATATATATGTAACCAATAATATTTTTATAAATAAATATTAAATATTTAAATACCTAGAGACATCGATGTTTCATGCTAACGCAATCTTCAGTCTAGGAACTAATTCCCATCGGTCGGTGGGCGCGAACCCCGAACACAAATCACCATTGATTCGTAGTCGAAGATCTTACCCGCAGGCCATTGTCAACCAGTTAGTAAATAGAGAAGAACTTTAATTGTAAATAGCGGAATTAGGCGACTACTTACCAAGCAGATAAGAGTGATCTACGAAACATATATATATATATATATATACTAGCAGGAAGGACCGACGTTGCTCGGGATTGAATGAGGATCACCACTATGTACTTTTTCATTATGCTCATAACACCATATTACTTTATTTGTTGTTACTGCCCCCTCCCCCTCCCTCATCCTGTTTCACCCCCTAATATAGTCGGAAGAAGCTGAAATGTTGGAAAATTCTCTAAGTTAGTGTCTCATACATATGGTTTAAATTTCATTAAAATCTGGTATATGCAGTTCAAGTCTTAAGAGAGGTCTGTGCCAATGGGTCACTTAGAAGTGGGAGGCACGTAGATATTCGGCACATAGAGGCTAACATAGAGATTAAAGACCACTTCCATTGTCTTCCCCAGAGAATTTTATATATATGATATAAATTTCATCAAGATAGGATATATTTGAAATTTTAAAGAAGCCTCCCCCCCCCCCACCCACCCTTAGCTTCCTAGGAGGGCACTTAGAGATTTGGGACGACTTCCATTGTCTTCCCCCCCAAAAAAATTTTATACGTATGATTTAAATTTCATAAAAATAGTTTTAAGAGGATTATACCTTTACAGCCTTCTTAGAGTGTAATTAGATATTCGGGAACACTTCCATTGTCTTCTCCGGTAAATTTTACATAAGAATACACTTTTATATTTTATGTAGATTCTCTAACCTTTCTTTCTATAGGGAACATAAAAACATCATACATATACACAAAAAAATTGAGTTTTATATATGTATATATATTACACTGAAATGGATAATGAACATGGTACGAAGATACCACGATTCATATGTTCGGATGTAAAAACTCCCCCATTGAATAATATGATCGGAATAACATATCAAAAACAAAATATTATATAGAAAGGATAGTACTCTTATAGATGACGCACCATGTTTCCGTGACTTTTAAAAATTTTTTTTAACATGATTCACCCCAAACAAGGCAGGCCGACTTAATTTCGTCAACGTTCGGGCAGGTTACGCAAGCGCCCGAGAGTTGACGAGGCGAAAATTGCCAAACGATAGATTGAAGACTGGCAACCGATAAATTACGACAAAGAAAATAAAACTAAAATACATATATAAAAAAAAACAAACTAAAATACATATATAAAAAAACAAACTAAAATACATATATAAAAAAACAAACTAAAATACATATATAAAAAAAAAAAACTAAAATACATATATAAAAAATAAAATAAAATACATATATAAAAAAATAAACTAAAATACATATATAAAAAAACAAACTAAAATACATATATAAAAAACAAACTAAAATACATATATAAAAAACAAACAAAAATACATATATAAAAAAACAAACTAAAATACATATATAAAAAAACAAACTAAAATACATATATAAAAAAACAAACTAAAATACATATATAAAAAAACAAACTAAAATACATATATAAAAAAACAAACTAAAATACATATATAAAAAAACTTAAATACATATATAAAAAAACAAACTAATACATATATAAAAAAAAACTAAAATACATATATAAAAATAAAGAACTAAAATACATATATAAAAAACTAAAACTAAAATACATATATAAAAAAAAACTAAAATACATATATAAAAATAAAGAACTAAAATACATATATAAAAAACTAAAACTAAAATACATATATAAAAAAAAACTAAAATACATATATAAAAAAAAACTAAAATACATATATAAAAAAAAACTAAAATACATATATAAAAATAAAGAACTAAAATACATATATAAAAAACTAAAACTAAAATACATATATAAAAAAAAACTAAAATACATATATAAAAATAAAGAACTAAAATACATATATAAAAAACTAAAACTAAAATACATATATAAAAAAAAACTAAAATACATATATAAAAAAAAACTAAAATACATATATAAAAATAAAGAACTAAAATACATATATAAAAAACTAAAACTAAAATACATATATAAAAAAAAACTAAAATACATATATAAAAATAAAGAACTAAAATACATATATAAAAAAACAAACTAAAATACATATATAAAAAAACTTAAATACATATATAAAAAAACAAACTAATACATATATAAAAAAAAACTAAAATACATATATAAAAAAAAACTAAAATACATATATAAAAATAAAGAACTAAAATACATATATAAAAAACTAAAACTAAAATACATATATAAAAAAAACTAAAATATATATATAAAAATAAAGAACTAAAATACATATATAAAAAAACAAACTAAAATACATATATAAATAACAAACTAAAATACATATATAACAAAAAACTAAAATACATATATAACAAACAACTAAAATACATATATAAAAAAAAACTAAAATACATATATATAAAAAAAAACTAAAATACATATATAAAAAAAAACTAAAATACATATATATAAAAAAAACTAAAATACATATATAAAAAAAAACTAAAATATATATATAAAAAAAACTTAAATACATATATAAAAAAAAAACTAAAATACATATATAAAAAAAAAAACTAAAATACATATATAAAAAAAAACTAAAATACATATATAAAAAAAAAATAAAATACATATATAAAAAAAAACTAAAATACATATATAAAAAAAAAAACTAAAATACATATATAAAAAAAAAAACTAAAATACATATATAAAAAAAACAAACTAAAATACATATATAAAAAAAAACTAAAATACATATATAAAAAAAAACTAAAATACATATATAAAAAAAACTAAAATACATATACATATATAAAAAAAAATTAAGATACATATATAAAAAAAAACTAAGATACATATATAAAACAAACTAAAATACATATATATAAAAAACTAAAATATATAAAAAAAAAACTAAAATACATATATAAAAAACAAACTAAAATACATATATAAAAAAAAACTAAAATACATATATAAAAATAAAGAACGAACAAACCATAGCTAAACAACTGTTATTATTAATTAGATGTTTATTTTTGTTTTGTTTTTTGTCAAAGGAACCATTGTTAATCAAATGTTTTTTAAATAAAATGTTATTTTGTTTGTGAACCCGAAAAGTTTCAAAAGATGCCTTTGTTTCATTTGTTAAGCAAATGTTTTTGTTGTTTTTTTTTAAAACTTTTTTTTACATTTTTTTCAAAAAAACTCAATTCAACGAGCTGACAGAGATTATAGAAATTCATTTTTTTTATTGAATGCGATTAATTTCTTCCAAAAATTATCGTCTGCTTGGTTAATATTTCGGCGACACTTGGTAAAGTAAAAGTAAAAAAAACTACATAACAAACAGCCACACAGTTGGTATATTCTTGATCAGCGTTGCCCTGGAAGAATAATATCTTTGGGGGATCAATAGTAAAATTAAAAGAAAAAAATATTCATTCTTTGGGGTTCAACTGGACCAGGTTTCGTAAGGGGGATCGGTTTTTCAGCTATTTTATGTACTAATTTGGAATTTTGATTTCATTGCGTTCAATATTCTGATATACTTTAAGATTTCGTTCAAATACGATATTGTTAGATTTCGCGAATATAGCGAACACCGACTTTCCGGAAATCACGCGAAGTCTGATTACTTTTTTTTCTTGTTAGCTATACTGCACAATCGCCCAAAATAACTGTTCCAAACGCAATAAAATTTACTTTACTGCCTAATTGAAAAGAGAAAATGACAAAAAAAAAAAGTCATCAAACTTCGGTGATTTCTGGAAAGCTGGCATCTGCCATTGCGAAGTCTAACTCTAACAACATGGTATTCGAAGGAAATCTTAAATTGAAATAAAAACGTTTTCAAACACTTGAAAGTTACTTGTTCAATATTTTCTTGTTTTTTTTTTCACCCCTTTTTTTTCGTCGTGCAATCACCCTGTAATCTTACCAATTATAAGTAAAATTTTATGAACACAAAAGAGCCATAAAAACAGAGGATCCTTCAAATTCTTTATTTATACATATCCTTTCGGAAACAAATATGCATTTAATTTTCATAAATCTAAAACAATTCAATTTATCATCAATACAAAACAAATAACACAATCAGCTAAAATTTCACAATAAAATACGATCAATAATAAAAACAGGGTTTTATAATAATCTAAAATATAAAGTTATCTTGTAGGATTTTTATAATCAGACCCAAACAGCATTTAAGCTTACAAATATAATAAAATTTCACAATAAAATACGATCAATAATAAAAACAGGGTTTTATAATAATCTAAAATATAAAGTTATCTTGTAGGATTTTTATAATCAGACCCAAACAGCATTTATGCTGACAAATATAACTTTGCTTCTGACTAGCCAATTTTCATTTGTTATTGTTGTACAATGTTATTGGCACAACATATAAAGTATCTTGTGAGATTTTCAAAGTTGGACCTAAATAGCATTTAAGGTGACAAAATCAAACTTTGATTCTGACTAGCCAATTTTTATTTGTTATTGTTGTACCATGTTATTGGCACAACATATAAAGTATCTTGTGAGATTTTCAAAGTTGGACCTAAATAGCATTTAAGCTGACAAATAAAACTTTGCTTCTGACTAGCCAATTTTCATTTGTTATCGTCGTACCATGTTATTTTCAATATAATAACATGCTCCGATGCAATTTATTTTAAAATCAATACATAGTTCAGTTCGAATCACTGATAATATGGAAACATTTTTAAATATTCACCAATAATATAACTCAGCAAATGAGATAACTCATTTTTTTATAGGATACCTTACAAAAACTTCTTTTAAATAAAAAATAAAAATAAAAATGACTTCCTTGTATCCCGGGCAAATGATTTTTTAATGGGCCGCTCATCAGCATAAGCACCCTAATTTTTAATAAATGGCAAATGTCCACGATTTCTAAAGAAAAATAGCCTGAAAAACATGGCATTATTGCATGCCACCCTTAACCCTACCACTGACCCTAAGTCCGGGTGGCAACTGACTCTATCCATCCCTCCCCAAAATAACTAAGATTTAAGTAAAACCAGAAAATCGTTACATGCCCCTATTTACTTGCCTACCCACGAGGGCAGAGTAAACCACGAGATCGGTTTTTAATGTGTGTGTGTGTGAGGGGATCCAGCTCCCACAAAAGGAGCACTTTGGATTGGGACCAAAAATTAAAATTGCCTCAGTCTAGAAGGAGTACTTCTTCACTGATCGAGGACAGAAAAGATGACGTGCAGTATCAGAACAGATACTACAGTTTTCTCCTAGCCAAAATGCTATCTCGTTGGAAAATGGGTGATCATTTTACGTTAAATTTATATGCTAACTGATCTCACAACTCTAAAGGTTTAAAATATTTTTTTATATTTAAAATTTTGATCACCCAGTTTTTCAGAGTGATTACACGTAGAATTACAAGTAGAATTTAATTTTTTTTTTATCGAACTAGAATAGGATCCTAATGTACAATAATACCTCCTTTTTGTCACTTGTGCAGATGCGGTACACGAGTCGAAATTTATTTTAGAAGATTTCCAATGGTGTAAGAAGGGGCAGACAACTCTGTTTATTTTTAAGTACATAATTTCTAGCTTCTCCGAAAATGGACGTAATCGACGTGAATGCCTTGAAACTGTTGCTTTTCACAAATGTTAATTTCTGCGATAATTTAATATTTTAAACTATTAAAAAAAAATCTGTTAATCCAAACAAGAGGACTGTTCGTTTTGTTGGTTTTGAAATGAAAAAATATACTGTTCATTTTCCCAAATTCTATTTTCTTCAATAAATGTTCTATCAATATACTGTTGATTTTCACAAATTGTTATTTCTTCGAAAAATGTTCTATGAATTGAATTTGCATGACTTCTTATTTAAAAAATGCATATTTTCCATTTTCGGAGAAATAGCGTACTAAAAAAAGAGAGTTGCCTGCCCTTTACCATCATTGGAACTCTTCTAAAATAAATTTCGGCTCGTGTTTCTCTTCTGCATAAGGGCCAGTTTTTTTATTTTAAATACGTTTTCGTATTAAAATAGCATTTCAGACTAGATAGATTTTCTGACAATTCTTAACGTTTCGCTTCTTGCTTTCCGCCCTTTTCGGTATTTTCTTTATCTTCGTTGTTCGTTTCTGTCACCGGTTTCTCCGCTTCTTTGTTTTCTTCGACGGTTTTGCGTTTCTTGTCTTTCCTTGCCACCTCCGACTTGGGCGACTTCCGGTTCGTGTCCGCCCCCGTATCGTCTTCCTCGTCGTCCGTCTCGTAAATCTGGCTGTATTCGTCGTCGTCTTTCCCGGAAGTGGACAATATTTTGCTGCCGGAAGTTCGCGTGCTTTGCTTAGACGTTCGTTTCTGGCTACCGTCGCCTTTCTGCAAAAAAAAAAAAAAAAAAAAAAAAAAAAAGCAGAAAATAAACGTTATAGTCGTAGATCAACAATATTATTCGCTTATCATCTGTTTGACAAAATATGAATACGAGTCGTCGTCGACTTACGACCGCAATTATTTAGATGTGCAGCAATCACGTGATGAAGATTCATTTCCTTCTTTATTTACATGTACTCTCTTGTGTGGTAATAAGTTGTGATTCGGTTGGCTAAAACAGGCATATCCAAACTCGCGTAGAAATACACCAGTTACTTTGAAGCGTTTTCCTAATTTCCCGATGACTATTTCGCAGGCAATTACAATTTAATTCCAATCAAGATGTAGACACAACAAGACGTCCAATCCCTGGCTCGTCTTGCACCGTTGCTTAGACGGGTGACGAGTCCCAAAGGCGGGAATAGACCTAAGACCTGGACTCAGTTGCATTTCTACTCTAATACACGCCTGTCGAACCAACTTGCTTTACACTTTGGGAATTTCCTTGCTTTTGTACATTTAGTGTATATGAATTTTCATCTTAATTTGATGGATTCAGCTGATTTTTACCATATACCTTGATTAGTCAAACTACCAACTATATCAGTTATGAGAAGGCATTGTATTGAGGCATAGCCTTTACAAAAGTAGTGACATTCCATGAAAAATGCCAGTATACTGAAATCATATGCCCTTAATAGGGTTAAGATGAAAATTCATATACACTAAATGTACAAAAGCAAGGAACTTCCCAAATTTTTACACTTTTATTGTCATTAAGGGTATGACTACATATCAACCAAACCATTTCATTATCACGTCACTACAGTATAAATCTCTATGCACGAGTGGATGAAGTGTGTGAGGTGTGCTGAAGAAAAATTCCTACCAGTAAAATACATAGCCCTGTTGTGCTCGCATACCCTTAATGACAATAAAGTCTAACACTTTGGGAATTTCCTTGCTTTTGTACATTTACTGTATATGAATTTTCATCTTAACCCTATTAAGGGCATATGATTTCAGTATACTGGCATTTTTCATGGAATTGGAGTTAGGGTTAGGTGAGATATTACAACGGTCACTATACTACAATTGAACTTTAATTTTATGTAACGAATAAGAACAGAGAAATGAAAACTTTTATAAATATAAGAATATCTTTTCCTTTTAGATTCTTTTGTAGCAATTACATGACAGTGATCTATTCCCGTTGTCTGTGCATGCAATCTCTTGCGTCATGATAAGTTGTGATTCGGTTGGCTAAAACAGGCATACCCAAACTCGTGTAGTGATACACAGGCGATTAGCGCATCACTGCAAATGCACACTTGTAGCTTTTTCGTAATTTCCGCCCAGCTTAGTTCGCAGGCAATTACAATTCAGTTCCAGTTTAGATGCAGACATAAGAAGACGTCAAAACCCTGGCTCGTCTCTCGTTGTTACTTAGACGGAAGACAACTCGCAACCTACTTGCCTTACCTTCCTGTGTTCGACACTGTTTTATTTTATTGTAGAGAAGATGTTAGTATTTTATTCGGAACTCTGCTGACCCTATTTTCTTCTTCCTCATCTCGAGCCGAGTCAGTGAGATGAATACGGACATGGTCGACTCAACAAAATGGCTATCTCTCATCTCGCCACTCTACAATGTAATAAATATTTTTAACTTTTATTATTTTTATTTTGTCAAATCTCTTCTTTTTTTATTACATAAAGTACAGTGTGTACGTGCGTGCGTATGTGTATGTGTGTGTTTCTGACTAAAAGTTAGGAACTACACAAGATCCACTTACGAACCTTACATAATTAGATTCAGTATAACTCCGACCTGATTATGGTAAAGATAAATACTGCAAACTTCATTCGTTTGGGGTGACTTGGTACAAAATTAGTGCAGGGTGGGGGAGTATTATTTTCATTGGTATTGGTAGTTGTTTCAGAAATTAGGTCAAACAGTCAGTCAATCAGCTTTCTTTTTCTTTCTATTATATTGAACCAGTTGCCAGAAAGAAATACAGGGAGAGAGAGAGAGAGAAAGAAAGAGAGAAAGAGACAAAGAGAGAGAGAGAGAGAGAGAGAGGAAGAGAGAGAGAGACACGCAAAAAAAGATGTTACACACTATTTTATTTTGTGATCCATGCTCCCGGGCAACGTCGGGTATCCCTGCTAGTTTCTATATAAATCTCTCCACCATATTTTCATTTTTCTTTTTACACTTCTCACTATTCGAGTCTCTCTTTTCCCAAAGGCGGGAATAGACCTAAGACCTGGACTCAGTTGCATTTCTACTCTAATACACGCCTGCCAAACCAACTTGCCATACATCCCTGTATTCCTATGTTCCTGTCGACACTATTAAATAAAATTTGATTTTATTGTAGAGAAGATGGTATTTTATTTGGAACTCTGGTGATCTTTTTTTCTTTTTCATCTCAAGCGAGCCGAGTCAGATAAACACAGACGCTACAACACAATGGCTATTTCCAATCTTCAACAGGCATCTCCCATTTGCTATGTAAGATTTCTTCACTCAACTCTCACACAGACATCCTTCTACTCAGACATTGTTGAACACATTCTCGTGGACACGACTTCATAGCGAACCAAGTCGGGTTCGCGAACAATGAATGTCTCTTTGAATTCTATATTGTCTCCGAGTTGTTATTTTGTTTTCGTTGTTATGTGCTTTTAATTTAAACATATAAACATACACATATGTTTATAAACATATAAACATATTTATATATGGGGGAGACGTTGCCAAGTGGCGAACACATTATTGCGCCTCCGAAACTGGTGTGTGTAAAATTATATTTGGCGAGTTTATAGATCGGATCCCATCACGGACAATATGAATTAGCTCTTGAGACAACATTGAACTATTTTTTCACTCGGTTACATGCCCCTCCCCCCTCTCTCTCTCTATCTCACACACACACACACACACACACACACACACATTATTCTGGTACGTAATACTTTTCTCTATTCACACACATACATACGTATCTGTCTTACGCCGTCTGGCTGCTTTGCTGAACATCTCGACACACCATGTGCGCGCCACACAAAACACAAAATTTGCTATCTAAGATTTCTTCTCTCAACTCTCACACCGACATCCTTCTACTCAGACTTTGTTGAACATATTCTCATGAACACAACTTCATAGTGAACCCAGTTGGGGTCGCGAACAATAAATGTTTGTTAAGTTCTATATTGTCTCCATGTTGATATTTTGTTTTCATTGTTATATGCTTGTAACATGGACAAATATTGATTAGCTCCTGAGACAACATTGAGCTCTTTTCACTACCCTTTTTTTCACTCAGACTTTGTTGAACATATTCTCATGAACACAACTTCAAGACTTAAATGTTTGTTAAATTCTATATTGTCTCCAAGTTGATATTTTGTTTTCATTGTTATTTGAAACATGGACAAATATTGATTAGCTCCTGAGACAACATTGAGCTCTTTTCACTACCCTTTTTTTCACTCAGACTTTGTTGAACATATTCTCATGAACACAACTTCAAGACTTAAATGTTTGTTAAATTCTATATTGTCTCCAAGTTGATATTTTGTTTTCATTGTTATATGAAACATGGACAAATATTGATTAGCTCCTGAGACAACATTGAGCTCTTTTCACTACCCTTTTTTTCACTCAGACTTTGTTGAACATATTCTCATGAACACAACTTCAAGACTTAAATGTTTGTTAAATTCTATATTGTCTCCAAGTTGATATTTTGTTTTCATTGTTATATGAAACATGGACAAATATTGATTAGCTCCTGAGACAACATTGAGCTCTTTTCACTACCCTTTTTTTCACTCAGACTTTGTTGAACATATTCTCATGAACACAACTTCAAGACTTAAATGTTTGTTAAATTCTATATTGTCTCCAAGTTGATATTTTGTTTTCATTGTTATATGAAACATGGACAAATATTGATTAGCTCCTGAGACAACATTGAGCTCTTTTCACTACCCTTTTTTTCACTCAGACTTTGTTGAACATATTCTCATGAACACAACTTCAAGACTTAAATGTTTGTTAAATTCTATATTGTCTCCAAGTTGATATTTTGTTTTCATTGTTATATGAAACATGGACAAATATTGATTAGCTCCTGAGACAACATTGAGCTCTTTTCACTACCCTTTTTTTTTCACTCAGACTTTGTTGAACATATTCTCATGAACACAACTTCAAGACTTAAATGTTTTTTAAATTCTATATTGTCTCCAAGATGATATTTTGTTTCCATTGTTATATGCTTGTAACATGGACAAATATTGATTAGCTCCTGAGACAACATTGAGCTCTTTTCACTACCCTTTTTTTCACTCAGACTTTGTTGAACATATTCTCATGAACACAACTTCAAGACTTAAATGTTTGTTAAATTCTATATTGTCTCCAAGTTGATATTTTGTTTTCATTGTTATATGAAACATGGACAAATATTGATTAGCTCCTGAGACAAATCTTTTTACTACCCTTTTTTTTTCACTCAGTTATATTTCGCAACAGGCTTTTGCAAAAACTACAGTCACATAAATCTTTTGTTTAAATGATTTATTTCTCTTTTTATCTTTCTTACTTGGAACATTTTATTCGTTTTATTATTTTTTGTTAACTTCAAAGTCGCGATTATAAGAATGTCGCTCTGTCTGTGGGTTTCGCGAACCAACGTCCAAAACAGGCACTAAAGCAAACATACACTTCAATTTATTCTTTCTTTTCATTGTTTTACGGTCACATTTAAAAGACAAATAAATCTGTATCAAAAATTACCAAAATGTTAACGTTTATCTCTCAATATGAATAAAGGAAAACGATTTTGTTTCGTGTTTACAACGAAGTTATGAATAAAATGTTTAGTATTTTAGATTAATGTTTTGAAGTATTTCAAGTAGGGAGCTTTACCAAACGATAGCGAGCCGACAAAGCCAGCAAGTCTATTATGGACATTCGTTTCTGATTACTGTTGCCACAAATTTGTTGAAAAATACACGAACAAAAAAGAAATGTTATAGTCTGGATCTAGTGTATATGCAGCACCCCCACAATTGGCCGACAATTATCTATTACTACCATTTCATTATTTTTTTAACACATTTTATTGCTAGTAAGAATGGGGATAAGTAGATTGGCCAACGAGAAAATGTTCCTTTTATCCAAACATCTTATTTTGTAACACACGCTACTGTGGTCGGGCCACACGAACGTTGGAACTCAACACCACATTGGTATACCCTTTGTTCGACCCCACCCCGGCCATAATTTAATGGTATATCTAATACGACACAATCCGTCAAAAAAACGACGAAAAAATATCCTTCACCAGTGTTCGCACTAGTATTGATATTCATATAAAGTACTCTTATAGCTGACGCACCATCTTTCCGTGACTTCACGTCATCAACGTTCGGGCAGGTCTCGGAATCGCCCGAGAGTCGACGAAACTATTAACCAAGCAGCCGATAACTTTTTGGAAGAAATTAATCGCGTTAAATAAAAAAAACTACCAAACGCTAAATTGAAGACTGGCAGCCGATAAATTACGACAAAGAAAACCAAACTAAAATACATAATATATAAAAATAAAGAACTGTTAGCTAAACAACTTTTATTAATTAGATGTTTATTTAAAAAAAAAAAATTTGTGAAAGAAATCAAATGTTTAATCATATGTTTTTAAATAAAATGTTTTTTTGTTTGCGCACCGGAAAGGGTGGTTCAAAAGTGTTGTTAACTCTACCTAAAAGAGTGGTCCTAAAGTTTTGTTAACCCTACCTAAAAGAGTGGTCCAAAAGTCTTGTTAACCCTACCTAAAAGAGTGGTCCAAAAGTCTTGTTAACGCTACCTAAGAGTAGTCCAAAAGTCTAGTTAACCCTACCTAAAAGAGTGGTCCAAAAGTCTTGTTAACCCTACCTAAAAGAGTGGTCCAAAAGTCTTGTTAACGCTACCTAAGAGTAGTCCAAAAGTCTAGTTAACCCTACCTAAAAGAGTGGTCCAAAAGTCTTGTTAACCCTACCTAAAAGAGTGGTCCAAAAGTCTTGTTAACGCTACCTAAGAGTAGTCCAAAAGTCTAGTTAACCCTACCTAAAAGAGTGGTCCAAAAGTCTTGTTAACCCTACCTAAAAGAGTGGTTCAAAAGTCTTGTTAACCCTACCTAAAAGAGTGGTCCAAAAGTCTTGTTAACCCTACCTAAAAGAGTGGTCCAAAAGTCTTGTTAACGCTACCTAAAAGAGTGGTCCAAAAGTCTTGTTAACCCTACCTAAAAGAGTGGTCCAAAAGTCTTGTTAACCCTACCTAAAAGAGTGGTCCAAAAGTCTTGTTAACCCTACCTAAAAGAGTGGTTCAAAAGTCTTGTTAACCCTACCTAAAAGAGTGGTCCAAAAGTCTTGTTAACCCTACCTAAAAGAGTGGTCCAAAAGTCTTGTTAACGCTACCTAAAAGAGTGGTCCAAAAGTCTTGTTAACCCTACCTAAAAGAGTGGTCCAAAAGTCTTGTTAACCCTACCTAAAAGAGTGGTCCAAAAGTCTTGTTAACCCTACCTAAAAGAGTGGTCCAAAAGTCTTGTTAACCCTACCTAAAAGAGTGGTCCAAAAGTCTTGTTAACCCTACCTAAAAGAGTGGTCCAAAAGTCTTGTTAACCCTACCTAAAAGAGTGGTCCAAAAGTCTTGTTAACGCTACCTAAGAGTAGTCCAAAAGTCTAGTTAACCCTACCTAAAAGAGTGGTCCAAAAGTCTTGTTAACCCTACCTAAAAGAGTGGTTCAAAAGTCTTGTTAACCCTACCTAAAAGAGTGGTCCAAAAGTCTTGTTAACCCTACCTAAAAGAGTGGTCCAAAAGTCTTGTTAACGCTACCTAAGAGTAGTCCAAAAGTCTAGTTAACCCTACCTAAAAGAGTGGTCCAAAAGTCTTGTTAACCCTACCTAAAAGAGTGGTTCAAAAGTCTTGTTAACCCTACCTAAAAGAGTGGTCCAAAAGTCTTGTTCACCCTACCTAAAAGAGTAGTCCAAAAGTCTAGTTAACCCTACCTAAAAAAGTGGTCCAAAAGTCTAGTTAACCCTACCTAAAAAAGTGGTCCAAAAGTCTTGTTAACCCTACCTAAAAGAGTGGTTCAAAAGTCTTGTTAACCCTACCTAAAAGAGTGGTCCAAAAGTCTTGTTCACCCTACCTAAAAGAGTAGTCCAAAAGTCTAGTTAACCCTACCTAAAAATGTGGTCTAAAAGTCTAGTTAACCCTACCTAAAAGAGGTATCCAAAAGTCTAGTTAACCATACCTAAAAGAGTGGTCCAAAAGTCTTGTTAACCCTACATAAAAGAGTGGTCCAAAAGTCTTGTTAATCCTACATAAAAGAGTGGTCCAAAAGTATTGTTAACCCTACCTAAAAGAGTGGTCCAAAAGTCTTGTTAACGCTACCTAAGAGTAGTCCAAAAGTCTAGTTAACCCTACCTAAAAGAGTGGTCCAAAAGTCTTGTTAATCCTACATAAAAGAGTGGTCTAAAAGTCTAGTTAACCCTACTTAAAAGAGGTATCCAAAAGTCTTGTTAATCCTACATAAAAGAATGGTCCAAAAGTCTTGTTAACCCTACCTTAAAGAGTGGTCCAAACGTCTTGTTAACCCTACATAAAAGAGTGGTCCGAAAGTCTTGTTACCCCTACCAAATTAACAATAAAGCGACAACCATCAAAGCACAGCTTGGTAAAATAGCGCACAAGTCATGGCGTCGCAGCATCTGATGCCACGAAAATGATCGTGTTAATACAGACCTTCTCGATGTGTGACAATGTCAATGAAAGTGAATAAACTGAACCCATTTAATGTCTTTCTATTACTGAATCAACCGTTCTTCTGTTATTCTAGTGACCTTGTTTTGCTTTTCGGTTTTTAAAGTGAATAAACTGAATCCAGGACGTGTGTTTTGTATTGCTGCATTACTTGTTCCTCTCTTGTTCATACATTTTGGGGAGTGATAACTAGACCCCCAATGGATCCACTCTTTTGTCAAATCGTGCGTGTCTAGTCGCGACGGAATGCTTTTAAGTTAACAAAGGAATAAAAGAAGACAAGACGATAATGAGGAGTCATGTCGCGACAAGATTGAGGGGGGGGGGGTGCTACGTTGTTACGAAACGACGAGGACAGCGACAGGGGAGGCGGGAGATAGGGTGTGTTGGGAGGCATAGAAAGAAAAAAAAAAAAAATAAATAAATAAAAAAAAAAATAAAAATAATAATAATAATAATAAAAAAAAATAAAAAAAAAATAATAATAATAATAATAATAATAACAACAACAACAACAACAACAACAACAACAACAACAACAACAACACCACCAACACCAACAACAACAACAACAACAAGAAGAAGAAGAAGAAGAAGAAGACCATACAGCGGACGGTAATGATCAAAACAGCTGCAATCTTAAGGAAAATCCTCGAATGCGGAAACCAATCCGCATAAGCTACGAAGGGTAACCAGTCACATGGAATTTACAAAAGGAAGAAAACAAAACCACATGAAGAACACCACATCGCGAACCAAGGAACAGAAACTGCAAGAAACGTCACATCATAAGCTTCCTCAACCCCCCAATAAATTACACCGGCCTCAGCTGACACCACAAAAAAATGAACCAATGAACAGAAATTGCAAGAAACACCATAAGCTCCCTCCCCCCCCCCAAAAAAAAGAAATGGCGCCGGCGTAAGCTGATACCACACAAAATATTTGTAACGGGTCAAGGAGGATGAGAATACCAGACCTCCACTGGAAGAGTGTGGAAAGTGCTGGGACTTTGGGGAGGCTTATTGCCACCCAAATCCCAGAGAAGACCATTTGGCTAAGATCAAAGTGTAGTATCTGTTCCGATGGATACTGCACGCCTGTCCTGTGCAGTTCTAGGAGGTCCACCCTCCCAGGCTTTGCCTCCCCTCTTTGGGGAGAAGTAAGTTAATTGCTTACTGCTTGAGGCGCCCCTACCGGGGAATGCCGACGGGGCTGCCCAGGCAATTTTTGATGGTCAGAGTGCTCACCTCTCGAGCGCTGGCTTTTCAACCCCCACTTTACGACCCGAGCTTGGGTCACATCTTACTTGTGGGAGTAGGATAAAAACTGGCCTTGTGCCTAACTCCTGGAGAGGAGTAAATTACACCATTTGGCTAAGATCAAAGTGTAGTATCTGTTCCGATGGATACTGCACGCCTGTCCTGTGCAGTTCTAGGAGGTCCACCCTCCCAGGCTTTGCCTCCCCTCTTTGGGGAGGAGTAAGTTTATTGCTTACTGTCTGAGGCGCCCCTACCGGGGAATGCCGACGGGGCTGCCCAGGCAATTTTTAAATGGCCAGAGTGCTCACCTCTCGAGCGCTGGCTTTTCAAACCCCACTTTCTCGACCCGATCTTGGGTCACATCTTACTTGTGGGAGTAAGATAAAACTGGCCTTGTGCCTAACTCCCAGGGAGGAGTAAATAAAACCAATGCTCCTTACCAGCGAGAAATCTTTTATCTCGACATTCAACTCACACCCCCTCTCTACACATGTACACATTAAAAAAAAAAAATTACAATAATAAATTAATGTAATTTTTATTTGTTTTCTTTCTTTTTCTCCTAGTCGATCCTATGCCGTGATTATGATGGCCTCCGTTCAGTCTCGAAAGACAATGGACACCTCCTGTAAGGGTGCCTTCGCGTGTAATTGCGAAGCAAGAGTTGCGCAATCCCAACCATTCCTCTTCTGAGTCAACACTGCCTGATTCCAATGGCAAATAGAAGTCCAGGACTACTGGAAAAAATACCGAGAAAAGCGGGGAGCAAATACGGCAGCTGATATTCTCAGATTGTCACCCATTCAGTACTGACCAGGCTAAACGTTGCTTAACCTCGATGTGTCAACGTGATTGTGCCGTATAGATTATGCCGTGAATAGTAGATCAATAGTCGATTACAAACTTTCGTTAGATCACATATTGAAAGAGCATCGATAAATCTGATTCATAGGCAGACGGGAAGGACATGGAGGACCGCTGGCTTCCAGTGGAAAAAGCTCGAAGAAAGTGTGTACGGATGCCTGAAAGTGATACAATAATGTTTTTAATTTTTTATTCATATTAATTTCAGACTTTTCTTTTTTTTATATTAATTTCAGACTTTTCTTTCATGATATTCTAATAATTAACATAATATAGACTATTTGAAAAATAATTTATTTGATTGTTTTCAAAACTTAAAAAAAAATTTTCATTGAAAAAAATAAACAAAATAGAATCTTTTTTTTTTCAAGAAATAATGTTTTTGAGCAACGGAATGTGTTTTTTTTATTTAATGTTTTTTTGGAAATATTTAGTGAAAATAATGTTTTTTGGGAGGGTTAGGGTTAGGGTTTAGGGTTAGGGTTAGATTTAGGGGTAGGGTTTAGGGTTAGGGTTAGGGCATTTCCATTTCTAAGAAAAAAGTTTGATTCCGGAAGTCACTCCATTTCCAAGAAAAAAGGTTTTCACTATTATTAAAAAAAATGTTTTGAAAACAATCAAATAAAAACAAATAAATTATTTTTCAAATATTCTGTATTATGTTAAGTTAATTATTAGATTATGATGAAAGAAAAGTCTGAAATTAATGACAAAAAGGAAAGTCTGAAATTAATATGAATAAAAAAAATTGTTGTATCACTTTCAGGCATCCGTACACACTTTCTTCAAGCTTTTTTCACCGGAAGCCAGCGTTCCTCCATGTCCTTCCCGGCTGTCGATTCACATATAATATTGGAACAATAACGTACTATTTTATTTCCCTCGTGCCAAAGAAGGCGGCCGACTCCACACCAAAGGCGATGTTGGGACGACAGTAGTAATAGGCTATAAGAAGGGCGAATGACTCCACTCCTTTGTCAACTCGAGCGTGTCCAGTCGCAATGACAACGACGGGACGCTTTCAAGTTATAAAAAGAAAACAAAAAGATAAGACGATAATGACATCAATAAGTCGTCATGTCGCGACAAGATTAGGTGGAGGCTACGTTGTCAGAATATGACAATGACAGCGACAAGAGAAACAGGAGATAGCGGGGTGTTGGGAACATAGAAATAAATAAAACATTTTTTTTAATTACTAATGGAGATTTGATATCTGTCTAAAGACGAAGTGGTTAACAACGTGGACTGAGAGCCTGGGTGTGCCGGGTTCGAATCTAATTCGTTCCAGAGAAACACTTTCACCAAAACCCACACCTGACCTTGTGTCTAACCTCCTCGAGAGGAGGTATATTTATTTACTTCCTCTCCAGGAGGTTAGGCACAAGGCCAGTTTTTATCTTACTCCCACAAGGTAAGATGTGACCCAAGGTCGGGTCGAGAAAGTGGGGCTTAAAAAGCCAGCGCCCGAGAAGGTGAGCACTCTGGCCGTTAAAAATTGCCTGGGCAGCCCCGTCGGCATTCCCCGGTAGGGGCTCTTCAAGCAGTAAGCAATAAACTTACTCCTCCCCAAAGAGGGGAGGCAAAGCCTGGGAGGGTGGACCTTCTAGAACTGCATAAGACAAAACCACAGACCGGCGGAATCAAGTCCCGAAGGACAAGACGACACCGGTCTATAGGGTGTAGTATCCATCCATCGGAACAGATACTACACTTTCTTCCTAGCATTGTTTCCCCGCTGTTGTTTTCCTCCTACCATCTCCATTGTCTTACACATATTGCACAAGAATTAAATCTAATCCAATCTTAAGTCAGTATTTTCCAGTCCGCAGTCAACAGGATAGATAGAGTACTGTTGTCGGGAATCTTTTACTATAATCAACAGAACGAAAAAAGGGTGAAAAAAACAAATGTGGAACAAATAAATGTTAGCAAAGGCAAGTTAAGTTACTCATCTACATACCTGGATAATTTTATTTGTGTTTTAACTTATTTTAAAGGGTGGTTTTCTTGTTCAAAACAGTCGGTGTTGACTGCTCGAAAAAGAAATTCAAAATGGAGGCTCGTCCATGGCCAGGATTTGAAAATCGATAAAAAAAAATCGAAAACTAAGCAATACACTGATAGAAACGCATACAATAAATGTCAACAATCATGCGAAAATGTAATGTTCTATCAGTATATTGTTTAGTTGTCGATTTTTTATCGATTTTTTGTTTTGTTTCTTAAAACTGAAGATGATTTGTTGATGTGTTTTTGGTGGACTTTTTTGAAAATGTGTCACTTCTTACGGAATTCCAATCTCTACATTTCGTGTTTGAACACCTCCATGAATACTTGTCCGGTATTCTTTTTCTTTCTATCAACCGGCACATGTAATAACATTTCTACACAGCTCTTCGTAATTCACTTTAAAAAAAAAAATGAACAGGAAATAGAAATGAACTGGCTTTAATCGATTTCAAAAAGAAAATTTGTCGTCTGACAGCTGATTGGCTAATTGTCTCGGCATCTCTCGGGTGTTTTCGTAATATGCCCGAATGCTGCCGACGCGAAGTTCACGGAAACCGATTTCTTTAACTTTAATTATGGAGAAATCCACACATTTCATTAACAAAAAAACAAAACAAACAAAAAATTGAGTCTCTATTTTGTGAAAAAAAATTAGGTTCCGGATTTAAATATTTAATCTGTTTTAGATCAATCAGAAAACGTGTGTGAAACGTAGTTTACCAAACACGAAAAAAGTCTGTAGAAATATAATGGGATTTTTTTTTTTTTTTGCGTAGCCTCTTTGTCACAATTAAAGCAAAAGCCTCGTAACTCTCACTTTCCCTTATTTTGTCCTTTAGTCCGCACATTCCATGAGTGATGTTTCTGACAAAGGGGGAAGAATTACTGTTTTCTTGTTCGGAATCTACCCATCTAACATTTATGGCTGGCTAGTTTTTGACTTAATGTAGTTAAAACATATTTTTTTTCGCATCTTACTTTAAGTGGCTTCATGGAACGATTTTCATAAAGCAAACAAACAAACAAACAAACAAACAAACAAACAAACAAACAAACAAACAAACAAACAAACAAACAAACAAACAAAAAACACTAACCAGGCCAGATTAGAATGGCCATCTTTGGGTTCCGTAGTTAGCTGATACCACATATTGTACTGCTACCATAAACCCCTGGCAGAAGATACACATAAACTCATACACACACATTTCGCTAGAACTACTTAACTGTTGCAGTTAAAAAGAAACTCGACTCTCTTTCTTTTCGGGCGTATTCAAAAGAACTCAACTCGTAAACATTCACAATTTTATATTAAAAAAACTTAATTTTTTATGTTTGTTACTACTTACACGTTTTTTGTCTACAAAATTTAAAAAAAAAATAGTTCGACACCGGAAGCGAATTTATGAACATTACGTCGAATTTATGAACATGACGTTGAATTTATGAACATTACGTCGAATTTATGAACTTTACGTCGAATTTATGATCATTACGTCGAATTTATGAACTTTGCGTCGAATTTATGAACTTTACGTCGAATTTATGAACATTACGTCGAATTTATGAACTTTACGTCGAATTTATGAATATTACGTTGAATTTATGAACATTACGTCGAATTTATGAACTTTACGTCGAATTTATGAACATTACGTCGAATTTATGAACTTTGCGTCGAATTTATGAACTTTACGTCGAATTTATGAACTTTACCAGTACGCCATTGGGACAAGTCCTCAAAGCAGGCATATCTCTATTTATATAAAATTAGGTATGTGAGCTATATTTAGTTTCAGTGCCGTGCAGGGTGCGTTTGGTGTGTCCATAATGTTAACGTTTAACACTAAAAGAAAAAAAAATCCCGTCTAAGCCCCTGTTTTTGGTGACCCCCCCCCCCCTCTCTTGGCTTCAGCCTAGTCATCCTTATGCCGCACTTATCGGCAATTTACAAATTCAGAATCAAGATATGGATGGATGGATGGATGGATGAAAAAAGTGGAAAATTCTTACCGTGTTTTTCCACCATTCGTTTGGAAAATGGGAAATCTTGTTCAAGTGGAGACGATTCTTCTTCCAGTCTTCCGACCACGTCCGGTGATTGTAGACCGGTTGGCGATTGAGGATCCTGCGCAGAATGTTTTTGTTTTCAACGCTGATGCGCAGCTGTTCCCTTTCTCGCTTTTCGGCATGCAAACTAGAAACAAACAAAATATGTCGTTAACGATAAAAAGTGGGTTATTATGGATGTTATCGTTTGGGAGAGGGGATCAGTGATTGGTAGACTGGCATAGCAGCAGCACAGCCCTAAAGTCCGACCCCTCCTATGTAATTATTTTTAAAGGTGATTTTCAGCTCGTTGTTATTGAGCTTACTATTATTTTTAATTGAAATGAGGCCGACTAATAATGCAGTTTTTCTGCATCTTAATCACTTAGGAAGTGAAACAATTGAAATAATAGTAAGCTCGATAACAACGTGCTGAAAATCACCTTTAAAAATAATTACATAGAAATCATTACATATTTGGGTGATAAAAATCGTACATATTTCTACACAGAGCGTCTTGGCTAGAACGCTGGACTATAGACATCATCATTGAGGGTCCGATCTCTGTGTAAGTTAGCCATGCTGATGACGGCTGTGAGCCAGAAACACGTGTCCATGGATTACTTTTATGTACGTAAAAAATTAATATATATATATATATATATATATATATATATATATATATATATATATATATATATATATAGTGTAACCCTGATATAAGACCACCGGATATAAGAGAAACCCGAATATAAGAGACATTGTCTCTGGTCCCAAATTACAGCCTGTGTTAATGTCTATAAATTAGACCCGGATATAAGAGACCCGGATATAAGAGAAACCCGGCTATAAGATACTACTCCGGTCCCGTCCTCCCCAATATAAGAGAGTTCGTTTTGAGTGACAGTGTGATGTCGTAAATCAGTCAAAAGACGTTGCTAAATTTTTTCACCTCATTGGGGAGTCTTTCTATGACCTATAAACTAGTGTTCTGTGCGTAAAAAGCGTTATATGTGGTGTTTCCATACTTACTGTTGTGAAGTTGCCCAACAGTAAATAATAAATAAAGGAAGTCCAGTCGAGGGTTGGTTTAACAAGTGTATTAACAAAGTAACAAAGTAAGAAAGTGACTAGCACTTGGCTAGACAGTTACAAGACTGTGCTTTGTCTTCTGTGTCTCTGGTGACTCGCACTATTTATAGTGACAACCGGTGTTGTTTCTCCTGTGTAAGAACGGCCGATGTAACACATAAACAAAATAGACCATACCCGGATATAAGAGGAACCCGGATATAAGAGACTTATTCTTCGGTCCCGACAGCTCTCTTATATCCGAGTTACATTGTATATATATATATATATATATATATATATATATATATATATATATATATATATATATATATATGTTAAAATGTAAAACGAGAAGACTTAAAACTCAACGCTTCGCCCAAATGTTGCGTGGGCTTTTTAATAAATGTAAAGTCTAAAATGGCAAAACACGTCTGTTGCCGTTTTAACCTTTCACCCTTGAAAAAACATTTTAAAACGTCGGATTTATTTTATCCTTTATATATATATTAATTTAATGTTATCTAAGAAATAACCAGAATACTTAATTACTATATATATATTTATTTCAATTGAACTACACATTAGTTTGATTTTCTATCGATACATTCACTTTCACGGACGCACTGGAAACTCAGCCCGCAAGTCTAAAGATACCGAATGTAACCGAGTCTTCAGTTGATGTTTTGATAGTGTAACACACTATGAGACTCTCCGCCCTGTGAGAAGAAACAGTTTAAGGTTCGACTAAAATTGGGAATCTGTATATGTTTACATTCAAGTAACATAGAGTTACTAGTAATAAGAAAATAAAAGAGGATTAAAGAAATATAGTATATGAAAATGAGGGAGCGTTTATTATTTATATTTAATATGTAGTGTAATATGTAGGCTATTTTGAATGCAATAAGGTAAAACAATAACGGTGCGTAAATCGTATGTAACCTATTAAGAAAGTAATCTGATGAATTTCAGTTACGGGGGACGAGATAAATATAAGCGAATAAAAAGGTTTGCTACCTTCTTTGTGGGAGATGTATTTGTGAGAGGCAGATGGATCGGAATAAATGTAAAGATTTTTTAAAGAGACGACATATAAATTTTTCTTCGTGAAACACGCATTAGAGATGGTTAGCTGAAATGTGTAACAT
This sequence comes from Sepiola atlantica, assembly GCA_963556195.1. Lineage (NCBI taxonomy): Eukaryota > Metazoa > Mollusca > Cephalopoda > Sepiida > Sepiolidae > Sepiola > Sepiola atlantica. The sequence goes on from OY744552.1 coordinate 46,481,839, forward strand.
ATTAAGTTTTTGGTGTAAAATCTATAAATGCCAAAATTGTAAAGGAGAATGTTTATTCAATTAATGTATAAGATTAATAAAGCATTTAATTAAATTTTAAAAAAATTATTACAAATCTTAATAAAATATATAGATTTTTATTTACTTATATTCACTCAAACAAGGCACATTGTTACTGATACGTAAGGGGCTACTCTGAATTAGGGACACCCTAAGTGGGGTGTTGTGCAGCGAGATTTTTGTTTACACTACATTTAAATTTCTACATGTTGGTACAGTCAGGGAAACAGGGAGCTGGGAGAGAAATTCCCGGGAAAGTAGTTATTAGAGTACAAATCCTTCCGGCATCTAGGTACCTCCACAATGAAGGAGTGAGATTTTTCTGATTGCCGGATCGGTCAAGGGTGTTTACATCATAGGTACACCAGTACAGAAAGTCCATCGGAGCACATTCCATTAAATTACTTTTAAAACAAGCACAGGGAAGCAACATTGCAGTGAAGGGACAGGGGTTGGGGATTGGTAGACAGTGTGAGACCTATTGGATTAGATGCTCTTTTTTTAGACCCTGTCTAAGAGGGAGAGAGACTAGTGGTTAATGCACCAGCCAAGATGTGAAAACAATACTCCATGCATGGGCGAATGGTGACGTTGTAGAGGTATATATGATACTGTCAGGTGTGAGAAGTTTTCTAGCACAGAAGAGGGAGGCCATCTTCCTTGCAGCAGCATTAGCAATGTCTTCTCTGTATTTGTTCCAATTCTAATTAACTGTGAATGTCAGACCGCAGAGTTTGAAAGATGGAAGGCCAGTTGTTATTGGCCATGGCAATCGATGATTGGAAAGGTTTCTTATAATGTCTTAGTAGCGTTAAATGTGTTAAGCGTTATCATCCATTTATTTCACCAATTCCACTACAGACTATAAGTCATCTTCTAAGGACGCAACCATTGCCGTCGCTTTGTGTGCGTTCGTTTTGCACACATGTCTTTTTCTTCGGGGAGGGTAGATTCTTGAATCTTTTCAGCTAGAATCTCATTGGATGTTTTGCTACACTTTTCAAACTTTGAGTAGTGGTAGCAAAACAATAGCACCTTCTTTTGTGCAACAGTCCATGGTTGGGGTTTTAAGCCTCTTATGTTTCTTTTTTTTTTGTTGCAGCATTTGATGGAGATAGGGAGCCAGGACCTTTTGCCTCAAGGCCTGATGGCTGACCCTGGTTGACCTCTGTATTGGCTGGAGCACCATTTCCAGAGGCAGGAAGGTTTACACCATTGCTTACATCTTCCCGCCTGGCGTATGAACGGGTTGATGGGCTCTGTTTATCTTGGGTGCCGGCCTGCCAGTATTTACTTTTGTTTTTATTCATATTTTTTTATTATTATTAATAGAATAAAGCATGGTGTCATCAGCAAATATACCAATTTCAGACACAATGGCATCGTTAACTTTTAATATCATCTTCTAATAACGTTGTTCAGTATTGAGACGGAACATGGTTAGAGTAAACTGTGTAGTTGAAGGCCGAAGAGATGAAACGATTTAATATTAATAATAATCACGTTTATTTAGTGTCTGTGCGTGTGAGAGAGATGTTGTACATGTGTATAAAAAACTGAAAGAGATAATTTGCTGCATATTTTTTGTTTGGGCTAATTATTAAGAAGTGAGAGGTAAAGAATGGATGCATAGGGAGTGCCGATAGAATGGGTAAAGTGCCCATCCATCGGGATGTGTGAAATATAACATTTTGTCGAATTGAAAAAAAAAAAACTAGTGAAATTTAAGGGTGTCGAACACGCATCCATTAGCTTTCAGTATTCGTGGGAAAGATAAAGTCACGTGACTAACCTCACGCCGCTCAGAGCTATTTAAACATGTGCGCATTTTCGTATCTGGATAATTGTTTTGTTTTTTTTACAATTTTTTAATACGAATGAGTCACAACTTACGAAGGCCAAAAGTTACTCGAGACTTATTGATATTGTCAATTGAATGATGAACAACCCTATGAGAGGATTGAAAATGATTGGTGGACATGGCAGAATTTTATTACTTCAGAGGTCGGCTCAACAAGTATTTGGCTTGAAGAAGACTATGTTGTAGTCAGCAGGTAAGCAGTTCCGTGATATTGTGTTGGATAGAAACTCAGTTCATGGGAGTTCCGTTTTGATTTATGTATACAGAGGAAGAAATGAAACGTAAGAACCGTACAGTCTTACCTTCTATTCGTGTAGTCATTGTAATTGTCAACTCGGCCTTTTGTGCGCATAATATACGCCATTTTTTCTAAAAGGATCCTGTTGTCCCTTTCGATAACATCAAGACGATCCTCTTCTAACTGAAAATAAATTATATATATATATATAACTTTTTGTAGACAACACTAAAATCCTAGAACACAATACAAATATACAAAAACTCCATATACTAGAAGCTTTACACATCAAAACAAAAAAAACGGTTATTAACAGGATTAATTTTAACACTAGTACTAATATACTTAAATGCTTATAATACTGAATAAATATAGTTTCGTATTTAAATTTTCCCGCCAAAATTAACTATAAACTCACTCCAAGTCTTTACCTGTTTGACATTATTCCCACTGAAGATGGACCCAGATGGGTCAGAAAGTACTTTGGACCTAAATAAAAAATTACGGCAGATTCATCAGCCAATTCTCATCCGAGATTAGGACTTTAATCCGGAAAATGGAAGGGATTCATACAAAAATATCCAGACATGAGTTGTCGGTTATTTTTAATAATACGTGCCATGAAATTAAATACACAATACTAATATACAAAAACTCCATATACTAGAAGCTTTACACATCAAAACAAAAAAAAACGGTTATTAACAGGATTAATTTTAACACTAGTACTAATATACTTAAATGCTTATAATACTGAATAAATATAGTTTCGTATTTAAATTTTCCCGCCAAAATTAACTATAAACTCACTCCAAGTCTTTACCTGTTTGACATTATTCCCACTGAAGATGGACCCAGATGGGTCAGAAAGTACTTTGGACCTAAATAAAAAATTACGGCAGATTCATCAGCCAATTCTCATCCGAGATTAGGACTTTAATCCGGAAAATGGAAGGGATTCATACAAAAATATCCAGACATGAGTTGTCGGTTATTTTTAATAATACGTGCCATGAAATTAAATACTGTCTTGTTTTTAAATTCCCGAAACAGTTTTTCATGTTAAACAACTGATGATCACTTGAATAATGTTAGAAGTAAACTAATATAATAACTGTAAAAATTAAATTGACTTACATGAGTGATTTTCCACTGAACGACTTGGAACTTAAGGTTTTTTTCTTTTTTTTTTAATTAAAATTTTTTTTTATATAGTTTTAATGGTTGAGAAACTTCCGAGACTATATATATATATATATATATATATATATATATATATATATATATATATATATATATATATATATATATATATATATAAAATAAATTACAATAATTAATAACGCTTGTGCATGAATACTTCTGTTGTAATTGTAGGAAATAAATAACAAAAGCAAATCACTTACACATAGCTGCAACTCATCGTTTCGTTTATTAAATCTCGCCAGTTTGATTGGACTTTTAAAAAAGTATGATAAATAGATATATTGTTAAATATATAGTTTTTATTTCTTTCAGTCACGCAATGAGAAAAGAAAAAAAAGAAATAAAACTGTATATTTAGCAATATATATATATATATATATATATATATATATATATATATATATATATCATATTTCTAAAAAATGTCCAATCAAACCGACGGAATTTAATAAACAAAACGATATGTGTCAGCTATCTGTAAGTGACTTGCTTACACACACACACACACACACACACACACACACACACACACATATATATATATATATATATATATATATATATATATATAAATATATATATATGTGTGTGCGTGTGTGTGTGTGTGTATGTAAACAAGTCACTTCTAATATCAAACTAGTTAACTTCTTAGACGTAACATTCAACTTAAATAAAGAAACATATGAACCTTATACTAAAGATAATGCCAACCCAATATATGTCCACCCACTCGCTAACCACCCAAAAACTATAATTAAACATATCCCCAGATCAATTGAAAAAAGAATCAATGATAACTCCTCTAATGAAGAAATTTTTAACAAACATAAGGACTTTTACAATAAAGCGCTAAAACAAAGTGGATACAAAAACATCCAAATTAAATTCACCAAACCTTTACCTCCCAACAACAGACGCATAAATAGAGGTAGAAAAATTATTTGGTTTACACCTCCATATAATAACATGGTTAAAACTAAACTCGGCAAAAAATTCTTAGACTTAATTAATCTGCACTTTCCTCCTAATAATATACTGCATAACATTTTCAATAAAAACACCCTCAAATTAAGCTATAGCTGTGGAGAAAACTTAGAAAAAATAATAAAAAAACATAACAATAAAATTCTAAATGGAAAAAAACTACTGCAATGAAAACAACAAATATCAAGGCTCACAACTGCCCAAACAAAAAAGAATGCCTATTACAACAAAATTGCCAAATAACCCAATCGGTATATCAATCTCTACTAAAGAAAACCCAACCCTGAAAAAATTCTATATAGGCATGGCTGGTAATACCTTCAAAGAAAGATATACCGGCCATAAATGTTCTTTTAATAACTCTACATATCAAAAAAGAACCTCACTTTCTATATATTACTGGAAACTATTCAACAATAACCAATCACCAATAGTAACCGCGAACACAATCCGAAAAACTAGCACCTGCGGGTCCCTAAACTCACCTTGTTACCTTTGCCTAACAGAAAAACTTGAAATAATTAAATTTAGTGATAGAGGCAAACTTCTAAACAAAAAACAAGAAACCTCAATTAACTGTAGGCATAATAGATTACACCTTCTTAGTAATCCACTTATAACCCCTCAAGCTAATATTATCTCTTAAAAAAAAAAAAAAATAAATAAATAAAAACTTTACCTATCCACTAACGGAAATTTTGTCAACATAACTATCATCTTACACCATGCTTATTTATTATTATTATTATTATTATTATTATTATTATTATTATTATTATTATTATTATTATTATTATTATTATTATTATTATTATTATTATTATTATTATTATTATTATTATTATTATTATTATTATTATTATAATCACTTCTTATAACCATCATTATATCTATCATTTGAATAACCACCTCTACTATTATTATTAACAGTCTTATATATTAATCTTATTAATTTTTTTATTATTTTTTATTATTATTATTTATAATACTACTACTATTTTTATTATCATTATTATCATTATTATCATTAGAAAAATTATCGTGGCCACCATTGCTACCATTATTATGGCTATCACTATTATTTCTACTATCATTAATATTATTAGTATTATCACAACAGAAAATTTCCATATTATTCAATATTTTATTTTTATCTCTATTATCATATTTACTACTACTATGATTAATATTAATTGTCATCCTCTGTTTTTTCTTTACCCTCTAATATTCTCTTATATTTTTGTCCATCTATTGCTTACTATTTTAAATTATCATTATTAATATTTTAAATTTAATTATCAGACATTTAATTATTTGTCATTTCTGTACTGTTATCGAGATTATTATTATTATTATTATTAATGTTAATGCTCCGTTCGCTATTATTATCATAATAATCGCTATTATCTGTATCAGTGGCATTAGCAATATTACCATTTCACTATTATTGTTAATGATAGTATTAATGGTATTTATATTGCCATGGTTACCGTTACCTGACTTTTACTTCCATTGGTTTAGTAACAATGTTATCATCATCATCATCATCATCATCATCATCATCATCATCATCATCATCATCATCATCATCATCATCATCATCATCATCATTATTATTATTATTATTATTATCATTATTATTATTATCCTCATTATTATTATTATTATTATTATTATTATCATTATTATTGTTATTATTATTATTATTATTATTATCATTATTATTATTATTATTATCATTATTATTATTATTATAATTATTATTATCCTCATTATTATTATTATTATTATTATTATTATTGTTATTATTATTATTATTATTATTATTATCATCATCATCATCATCATCATCATCATCATCATCATCATCATCATCATCATCATCATCATCATCATCATCATCATCATCATCATCATCACTACTACAACTATTTGCATTGTTTTATGATTATTTATGGATTATTTATTATTTTTAATATCATAATGACTATTGTTAGACTATTACGATTGATGCTGTTAGTATAACTACTATTATCACCATTTTAACATGATCAGCATTATTGCAACAACTGATTTATATTACCATATTTACAACCATTATATTGCTACCTACTTCTATATTTTTATTTTTATTATTAATCTTATTATTTTTATTATCTTATTATTATTATTATTATTATTATTATTATTATTATTATTATTATTATTATTATTATTATTATTATTATTATTAATATTATTAATATTATTATTATTATTATTATTATTAATATTATTATTATTATTATTATTATTATTATTATTATTATTATTATTATTATTATTATTATTATTACCTTCTAGTATTTCCAATATTTCTTAATTATTCTATATTTTGTTCCCGACCATTACTTTTTTATTATTATCAATTCTTAATTATTGCTGACCGCTATTATTGTTGTTGTTGTCGTTATTATTATTATTATTATTATTATTATTATTATTATTATTATTATTATTATTATTATTATTATTATTATTATTATTATTAATAATTAATAATGACAGCATTTTAGTACTTTCAAATTAAATTAAATTATCACTGTTATTATCTTTCATTAACATTACCACTATTATTATCATTTCAATTATTATTGGTGTCTATTATTATTACTAATAATTCTGTTAAACTCAACTAATTTACTAAAATATTTGTTCAATTTATTAATGATAAGTTGGTAAACTCTAGACAATAAAATTTAAATCTATAAATTCAGAATTAGTAACACATTTGAGTAACACCACCCTTACCCCCCCCACCCACCTCCCCCCATCACGGTTGATCTAGGGGTACACACGCACGCATACGCACTTATATTACAGCTGCCTTGAAAATTCGCCTATGCGCCCTGAATTTATAATAACTGTCGATTTTTTGTACATATTACCCCGCATGTCTCCCCCCCCACCTCTTTCCTCTCTCGGTCTGAATCAACAGACGTTTTCACTTCTCTATCTGTCTATCTACTTATCTACTCTCTTCATTATATGTCTCTCTTTCCCCTTTATTTTATTTTATTTCATTTATTTATCTATTTGTATTTGTTTTGTTTGTTTTAGATTTTAGTTTTTAGTTTTTAGTTTTTAACTTTTTAAATTTTAACGGTCCTAAATCACGTGACTCCCTAAATTTTGAAATTCTAGATTTCTTTTCTTCTTCTTCTTTTTCTCTCCACTTCATTCTCTCCAAATATGATCTGAGATTAAGATCGGATTCTAACTCTGCCTGATGAGATCTCAGTTTATAATAACTGTTGATCGATAACATCGACATGCCAGTGTCGTAGATTTTGTACATGTCTGTGTAAATAAAAATAGTCATCAAGCTCCGGAAATAAACATTCAACAATGTCTATCTATATGTACGGGCGTTTCAGAAAACCACTTTTATTATCAAAATTACATTTAAGTAAAATTTCAAAGTAAAGTTTCAAAATGTAAATTAACATTCGATTGTGGCGAGTGATTGCGCAGGCTACATTATTGAAAGACAACGTTATTTGACGGGCAAAATCAGCGTATATTGAAGATGTTTTCATAGATGGAAGTATGTAACGAGATTACCCCGTGGTGATCGGAAAAGCAGGGTAGTAAATAAGAATTATAACATAGATGGCGACGAGATGTAGGTCAGGGGGGGGCGGTGTTGTGGGTAGACTCCGCATTTGGAATGCGACTGCGATTGTTTTGATGATTGCAAGGTTTACATTCGTAAAGTATAAATCTTTTATTGTTTGTATTTTGTGGTATGCCGGCTTGAGGAATGTGTTAAAAGCAATTTTCAGAGTTACGCCACCGATCGAGAAAGAATCAAAAATAAAAAAGATCAGATCGTGACTTGCAGTCGAAGGGAGAGGACGTTCCGCCTTTTGCTCCCTTCGGCAGTGGCTGGGGAGCTAACTGCATCTGTATTACAATAAAGCGTAAGCAATTAAAAAAATTTCTTGTTTTCGATTCTTCGTTTTTGCTGCATTTTGACGAGCAGAAAAATACGTTGCATAACATGAAAGATAAAGTACCTGCAACATAACATGAAAGATAAATTACCTGCAACCAGTCGGGCAACCAGTTTGGGCTGATATGCAAATAACTAGAACGGCTGCAGGACGGTGTGCAAAAAGTCGAAATTCAGAGTATATTTATTTACTCCTCTGCAGGAGTTAGGCACAAGGCCAGTTTTATCTTACTCCCACAAGTAAGATGTGACCACAGCTTGGGTCGAGTAAGTGGGGTTAAAAGCCAGCGCTCGAGAGGTGAGCACTCTGGCCATTTAAAAATTGCCTGGGCAGCCCCGTCGGCATTCCCCGGTAGGGGCGCCTCAAGCAGTAAGCAATAAACTTACTCCTCCCCAAAGAGGGGAGGCGAAGCCTGGGAGGGTGGACCTCCTAGAACTGCACAGGACAAACCCACAGACAGGTGGAATCAAGCCCCGAAGGACAAGACGACATCCGTCTATAGGGGTGCAGTATCCATCGGAACAGATACTACACTTACTCCCTAGCGTGTGCCAGGTAACACGCCGTGTTTTCCTTGTGTTAAAAGTACGCTGGGCATTCCCCAGTGGTCAAATGGCTTGGAGTTTTCAGAGATAAATGTTGCCGAATGTTACTTACTTGCAACTTTTTCAATTTGAGATGAAGATGCATGAAGGTCTGCGGTGGTTTCGTGTCCACCATTGAAGTCACGTTGGCAACCTGCAAAAGGGAGGAAAAAAGGTTTTAGCTTTATGTCGGTAAGATTTTCGAAGTTAGACCCACATAGCAACGCATCTAACAAATCGCTATTTGAATCTGCAAGAAGAATTAAACAGTTTTAACTTGATGCTACAAAAATTAGAAAGGTTTCAGATAAGTTCATATATAAATAAATAAATTATATATAAGAACGGATATAAGCAATAAATATAACATATATATATATATATATATATATATATATATATATATGTGTGTGTGTGTCTCGTGATTCTAGACTGAATCTACGAACGGCGTTCGAGCCCATGCGACCGCCTGCAACCACCACTCCTGCACTGATGAGGATAAAAAAAACCCGAAACAGTATCGTCTGTAGGTGAAAGACACTTTAATATTTAAATAAATATTTAAAGTGTATATATATATATATATATATATATATATATATATATATATATATATATATGAAGCAATCCAACAAAAGATATAAGCGTCAACTAATATCTTATAATTAGTGAAACATCCGGATAAAAAATTGAAGCTCAATATACTGGATAGAGCATTAATATTATAATATAAAATGAAGTAATAAAATAAGGTGTCAATCAAATTTTATTAGAATTCAAAGTTCATGCAAAGCATCCTTAAGTCCTTAGCTCATGAGTTTTCAAAGATAATTCTTCTCTTCAGACGACCATTACCGCAGTTATACTACTACAGGCAATAAAATTACGCTTTGAAAATATATAAAATTATATACACAAATACATAAAAATACATAACATCAAACATATCAATCCAAAAACATACTTTTGTTGAATTCATACAGTCCATCCAGGTCATACAAGTTGAGAAGCATAATCCGGAAGGACATTACTCCAAGATACAAACAGCAGTCCAAATACGTGAAATTGAAGGGGCCGGCAAAATTATCCAATCGCGAAATGTGTCCATATTCAATGTTAATGATAAATAAATCAATCAAAATGGACACATTTCGCGATTGGATAACTTTGCCGGCCCCTTCAATTTCACGTATTTGGACTGCTGTTTGTATCTTGGAGTAATGTCCTTCCGGATTATGCTTCTCAACTTGTATGACCTGGATGGACTGTATGAATTCAACAAAAGTATGTTTTTGGATTGATATGTTTGATGTTATGTATTTTTATGTATTTGTGTATATAATTTTATATATTTTCAAAGCGTAATTTTATTGCCTGTAGTAGTATAACTGCGGTAATGGTCCTCTGAAGAGAAGAATTATCTTTGAAAACTCATGAGCTAAGGACTTAAGGATGCTTTGCATGAACTTTGAATTCTAATAAAATTTGATTGACACCTTATTTTATTACTTCATTTTATATTATAATATATATATATATATATATATATATATATATATATATATATATATATATATATATATAATTATGTTTATTTATACAAAATCTATATGTACAAAATCTGCGACACTGGCATGTCGATGTTATCGATCTACAGCTGCTAAAAGCTGAGACCTCATCAGGGAAGAATTAGAATCTGATTCTTCCCTCAGATCGTATTTGGGTAGAATGAAATGGGGTAGAAAAAAGAGAAAGGAAAGAAAAAGGAAAATTTAAAATTTAGAAAGTCACGTGGTCAGACTTGAGACCGTTGAAAATAAAAAAAATAATATAATATGGAATAGAAATAAAATGAAATATACTATATTATTTCTATTCCATTATATATATATATATAAATTCATAAGGTTTACACGTGTTTTCATCTTCATCCCTTCACTTGCTTTAAAGACCGTATTTTTCTTCTGCACGGTAGGGTGGTCCAAAAAGATGTCATCATCATCATCATCATCATCATCATCATCATCATCGGTATAACATCATCGTCGCCTGTAATGGATTTTGATCAAATTGGAATAAGGATTCTAGACATAAGGTTTAGTATCATTATATGTCGAGTTTAATCTTCGGAAAGGGGGCATAAAAGTGGTGCAAAAACTGTTCTGCTCGTGGAATTAATTTTATCCGTCCTGGGCTGGGTATTCTTCTAGTATATATTATTGAACCCCCCCCCCCCCCCCCCAAAAAAAAACTTACGACGATAATGAGTGAGGAAGTTACAGAGGTTGGCTTGATTGTTATCTTAATCAAGATCCGAAAACATTGTGTCATGTGATCGACTGGTTCGAGCAGAATTTGAGCAACAAGAAATGCGTAATGAAATAATTGTATGAGAAGATCGATCGTCCAAATATAAACATGAGCTTAACAAAATCAATTGGGAATGGAGGAAGGAGATGAATCACGAAACAAGAAAAGAAAATGGCGTCTCTTGGAGAGCACAGACTCGTTTTAATAATAATTGCAATATTTGACGGATATCTATCTATCTATCTATCTATCTATCTATCTATCTATCCCTTTCTGTCAATATTTATCTTAGCTGCTTCTTGAGTTCAACCTCTATATGTAAAAAAAGGAACTCTTTTTTTAAGAAGAGCTAGTTAAAGGGGAGATAACCATTGATTAGAATCTACAGAATAGTCAACAAAGCTCCCCTCCCCATGTTTAGAATGGGGTTCTAAATAATAACGCTATTATTTCAGCGGTGAAAAATATCCTCATTTTTTTTCAGAATCGTTTTATTTTTTGTACTTCTGCAGTTTACGTGCCGTGCTGAAATAATAACGGTATTATTTAGAAACCCATTCTTAACGTGGATATGGGAGAGGTCTTTGTAAATTATTCTGTAGATTTTAATTCAACGGTTATCTCCCCATTTAGTTAGCTCCTTTTTTACATATAGGGTTTTATTTACTCCTCCCCAGGAGTTAGGCACAAGGCCAGTTTTATCTTACTCCCACAAGTAAGATGTGACCCAAGATCGGGTCGAGAAAGTGGGGTTTGAAAAGCCAGCGCTCGGGAGGTGAGCACTCTGGCCATTTAAAAATTGGCTGGGCAGCCCCGTCGGCATTCCCCGGTAGGGGCGCCTCAGACAGTAAGCAACAAACTTACTCCTCCCCAAAGAGGGGAGGCAAAGCCTGGGAGGGTGGACCTCCTAGAACTGCACAGGACAGGCGTGCAGTATCCATCGGAACAGATACTACACTTTGATCTTAGCCAAAAGGCCAAGAAGCCACCGGTCTTTTTACATATAGGGGTGGAACTAAAAAAGCATCTTATATAAATAGAGATTGTGTCCGCCCGACCGCCCGACCGCCCGCCAGTCACAATTCTTTTTAACGTAATAAATACATTGCGGCATTTGTCTCATTTCGAAATATCAACTGGAAAATATTGCATCAATAGTAAATAATAAATTCCCAACAAATAAAGCGGATGCCATGACCGGGATTCGAAACCGAAACCTTGAGATCTTCAGTTTGAGAATTTTGGACTTTCTTATAAATAGAGCTTAAATCATTACCGTAACAAAATAATTATAGCTTTGGCGTGACGTCATAAATTTATGATTTACGTCATGTTTCAAAACATGAATTCAAACATAAGCGATAATAAAAAACAAATAAATAAATGAACAGGTAAACATTATCAATAGCGTTGGAAATTATTTTAATATTCCAAAACAATTTATTTTGCTTTGACTATGTATTGGCGTTAAAAACAATTTAATATTTAATATATACTACAATTTTGGTCTCGTAGAGCCCATAATTCTAGTATATGTGAATTCCGTTTCTTTATCATTGTCTTTTTAACTTCATGTCTACACAAGAAGGCACAACATACGCAATTTCTCGGCCTTTTGGGCAAGATCAAAGTGTAGTATCTGTTCCGATGGATACTGCACCCCATAGACTGGTATTGTCTTGACCTTCGGGGCTTGATTTACGCCGGTCTTTGGGTTTGTCCTGTGCAGTTCTAGGAGGTCCACACTCCCAGGCTTTGCATCCCCTCTTTACTTGGCCAAAATGTAGAGGCAATTGTTCTGGATATAAAATGAGCATCCTTGACCTCAGAAAAATTCTGGTTCGCGCCTCCAGGAGGTCAAAGGGGGGTCAAAAATGCCCCAAATTGCCCAAATTTATTGCATTTTACACTCGCCACATCGAGTCACATACAGAGGGGGGACCACGCACGCGTAGCTTGTTGTTTTCATGTATTGAAAAAAATCCTATTGCATCGTGATTTGGTTTCTAACCTATTTCTCATATTTTCATTACCCGATGCTTCAAATGTAGAAATATTGAATTTAGTAACTGTACACACGTGCCAACGTTTTCACTACAAATATCTGGGCATTTAAAGACAGTCTCCAATAACATCGGGCGTAGTCGGGTGTCTACGACGGCGACGTCGTTAGATCTTGACAATGAAGAAAAAAATTGTCTAGATATCATTGAAAAGGGCTCGTTTCCCCGACCATACCAACATGCAGAAATTTAAAGAGTTTGAATTACCTACTGGGAAGTTTGAATTACCTACTGGGAAGTTTGAATTACCTACTATCCACTATCCATGAGTGTCTTCAGTCTCTCTGTACAAGGGTTTGTCAGGACAACCTGGCATGAGGATACTTCAACCTACAAGTAAACCCTGACCAAATATTCAAAATAACATAGTATTCGAAGCCCAAATATGATCAACTCGACCCGGCTATATACTGGCTCATATGAGGAATGGTGCACCTTCTCCAAGTAATGTTACCTCAAGTAACATCACTTAGCTGGATACTCCACCAGACTAGATGAATTCTTGTCCTGGAATCCGGTAAGACCAAGAGACCACCAGAAAGATATACTATAACATAGTTAACTGGTCAATTTGGGAGAGGAAAATTAAAATTAATGTTCTTAACTTCTTTACTAACTCAACGTTTGAGAAATAAAGGAGAACTTTAAATAGAATATTCGAATATCTATGTATCTCATATAGAGACCAAGTGTTAGCCCCAGGAAGAAGGCCCTTGATTTTTTTGAGAACTTCGACTGAAGTAAAATGAAACAAAAAGTTAAATGTAACAGACATCTAGCTGTCCAACTCACCACCAAAATTGCCTCCATATAAATATGGTCTCTATCATAGTACTTCCCTTACGCTTCAGTGCAATAGGCCTTGTTTGGGGCGAATAAAAGGTACCCCCCTCTCACCCCCCCCCCCCGGCATCCATTCTCGTCACTCTGCGGAGTCACCTTCTTCACCATCGCCCCCCTATGTCTCAATTTATATCCATTTAAACCCGCGCCTCTGTCGAACATGCCAGTAAGTTAAAAGATGTTTTGGTGCTTCCACAGATGAGGGTACATATGAAAAACGCAGTTACACCGGTGAGAATCGCAGTTCCAATTAAATTAACCGGAAAACTCTTTGATATACTTATGCATCAAGCAAAAATAGGTTTGTACACCAAAAATTAGCAAAAACTATCGGGTAGAATTTTAATAAAAATTGAAAATTCCTTATATCGTTTTTTTTTATCGTGTTGTACCATTGATTCGAGCGAAAAACACGAAATTCAGAGGGAGATAACTCAGTCTGTCATATTACCAAATAATAAATCAATGGCAGTCATCAAAATACGATGAAACTGATGTTTATTTTTAATTAAAATTCTACTCGATCAGTTTTCCTACTTTTTGCTTATTTAAATCTGCTGCGTAAGTGTATAATAGCTTGGCCTTTTGGCTAAGATCAAAGTGTAGTATCTGTTCCGATGGATACTGCACGCCTGTCCTGTGCAGTTCTAGGAGGTCCACCCTCCCAGGCTTTGCCTCCCCTCTTTGAGGAGGAGTAAGTTTATTGCTTACTGTCTGAGGCGCCCCTACCGGGGAATGCCGACGGGGCTGCCCAGCCAATTTTTAAATGGCCAGAGTGCTCACCTCTCGAGCGCTGGCTTTTCAAACCCCACTTTCTCGACCCGATCTTGGGTCACATCTTACTTGTGGGAGTAAGATAAAACTGGCCTTGTGCCTAACTCCTGGGGAGGAGTAAATAAAAACTCGGCCTTTTGGTCAAGATCAAAGTGTAGTATCTGTTCCGATGGATACTGCACCCCATAGACCGGTATCGTCTTGGCCTTCGGGGCTTGATGACGCCGGTCTATGGGTCTGTCCTGTGCAGTTCTAGGAGGTCCACCCTCCCAGGTTTTGCCTTCTCACCTTTTGAGAAGGGGTTAGTTTATTGATAATCGCCTGAGGAGCTCCTACCGACGGGGCTGCCCAGGCATTTTTTGTAGGCCAGAGTGCTCAAATTCTAGGGCGCTGACTTTTCAAATCCCACTTTTTTCCCGACCTTGTGTCACATCTTGCCGCTGTGGGAGGGAGATAAATAACTGATACTTTAATACTCACGTAGAAGCACCGATTTTTTTTTTTTTTTAATAAAAAAAAAAAAAAAAAAAAATAAATAAATAAATAAATAAAAAAAAAAAAATAAAAATAAAAAATAAAAAATACAAATAACAAATAAAATAAAGTAACGGACTGGCCGACCTGAGTTTGTATTTCCATCATGGCGTCAAAGGAAACCCAAAATTAAAATGAGCAACGAAACGAAATGCGATACGTCGTGTGTGGTTTAAGGTTCAATGTAAAAAGGTCAAATTCCATTAAAAAAATTATTAAGCGTCTTGCTCGGCCCTGATTAAATATTCATTATTATATTTGTACAAACTGCGAGTAATTACCCCCTCCCACCCCACCCACCCCACCAAAAAAAAAATGCAGAGAATCTTTCTTTTATTATTTTTGGGTCACCACTTAGCAATGCCAAGAACAAACAATGACAGTCTTGTTTATGTATTAACATCATATTTTTTTTGCACCTTCCGTTGTGGGTTAATCGGTTAGCTCGTCGTACTTAGAAACAGAGTTTGTGAGTTCGAACCTTACCGAGTTCCTAAATACTTTTACTCTAATTTTCCCCCTCAAATGAACTTATGTGAACCTGCATGCGCGTGCGTTTACTGCACTGGCCGCGATCATCCCACACGTTGTGCCGGTCGATTTAGTCAGTGCTGCAACAAAGAATTTTCATCCCAAGTAAAACCACAAGTCCAGTTTATAAACAAGTAACAGATGTTTATTTGTTGGAGGTTACAAAAGATACCCGTGTTCTTAGGTTGAATGGCAGACTTGCAAATTGAGATCTTTTACCTCGGCAAAAATATGCAAGCTGTCTTGTGCTTCCATTTCGGGATATTTATGTAAATAAATCCCCTTTTTAAACTTTAAAGGCGGTAAATTTTAGTTATCACTTCTATGCCTCTCTTGTGAACCTGTATGAGTGCATTCACTGAATTGACCGCGATCGTGCCACACGCTGTGCCGGTTCAAAGTTGTTGTTCGACTCACTCAGTACTGCAACAAAGAATTCTCATCCCCAGTAAAACCATGAGTCCAACTGTTCTATATCTACTGACCCAAGAACTCTTATCCATTCTTTCAACAGGGCTATACCATCAAAGTCTCCTGTTCTGCACACATCTCCCTATGTGAACCTGTATGGGTGCGTTCATTGAACTTGCCACAATCGTCCCACACGTTATGCCGGTTCAGGATTGTCGTCCGACTCAGTCTGTGTTGCAAAAAAGAATCCTCATCTCAAGTAAAGTCACGAGTCGAGTTTATAAACAAGTAACAGGTTTGTTTGTTGAAGGTTACAAATGAAACCCGTGTTTCCAGGTTGAATGGCAGACTTGCAGAATGAGATTTTTACCCGGCCAAAAAAAAAGATAAGTCCAATCAGCACAATCCTTTAGCAAAGAACCCCAATGGGCCCCCATCTTGCCTGGAGAGGCACCGAACTTCAACTGATTGCCAGTTTGCAAACCAAACTCCTCTATCATGCCCAGAGGGCCAGGGCTCATCCCTTCCCATTCCAGCTGGAATCTTTTCCATCCTGACCGGAAATCTTGAATTCCAGTATTTCTCACTGGTCACTATTCGACCACGCAGAGGCTGACTGCTGGCGATATTCACTAGAGATAACTGCCAAACAGTATATTCAAAGGGGCTTATCATGGAGCCCATCTACGAAAATTAGTTTTTGTGGCAAAGAAACAACGTCCACAAAAATTGAAAAAAAATAAAATTAGCCCCCCCCCCTCCCTCGCCAGAAATAAGGCTCATACATTATTTTAACTATTAATAGTTTTAACGCAAATAGCTCGCAAATAGATATGTAAAAATAAATTGTCGGTAATGCAGAATATTTACAAAATAAGTTGTATTTTGATGTGTTGCGATCTTCTTTTTTTTTGTTCAATTCGATAAGTGGTTGTTTTTACCACTCGGACTAAGGCTTAATGCTATGGTTAATGTATGTTTTGTACAATAAAAAACAAAACGCAAATAGATCACAAATAGAAAATGTTTTGATTTTTGCAAATTTGTTATTTTCATTTTTATTGGAGTTTGTTTTCTGGCCACACGGACTCAGGTTTATTGGTAGGTCCAGTTCGATAGCAACAACACCCTCCCCCCCCCACACACACAATCGCAATAAATCAATAAACTTATGTGTTAAATAATCTTACGCACGATTTATTAACAAATAATTAACCTGGTTCGACAGTTTGCTAATATGGAGACATTCTTAAATAAACGCCTAAAAAGAAAACTCAGCTAAGCCGAATAACTTTTAATTCTTTAAGTAAGAAATGTGAGCTTCTGGTCTCTCTCTACCGTGCTAAAAACTTCTCACACCTGCCAGTACTCTATATCTCTACAAAGCCACCATCCGCCTATGCATGGTGTATTGTTGTCACATCTGGGTTGGTGCACTATCTACTAGTCTCTCCCTCCTAGACAGGGTCAAAAAAACGAGTCGCTAATCTAATAGGTACCTCACTATCCACCAAGCTCCAGACCCTGTCCCATCGCCACAATGTGATTTCTGGGGGCGAATACAAGTAAAAAAAAAATATAGACGTATAAACATGTATAAACATATAAACATGTATAAACATGTATAAACATATAAACATGTATAAACATGTATAAACATATAAACATGTATAAACATGTATGAACATGTATAAACATATAAACATGTATAAACATGTATAAACATGTATGAACATGTATAAACATGTATAAACATGTATAAACATGTATAAACATGTATAAACATATAAACATGTATTTCGAGCAAAGATTGTTTTAAAGCAGTCTCGACGCTCTCGGTTCCCTTATTTTGCCCTTTAGTCCTCACATTCCATGAGCGATGTTTCTGACAAAGAGGGAAGAACTGCTGTTTTCTGGGTCGGAATCTATCCATCTAATACTCATCGTAGGCCAGTTTTTGACTTTGAAGTAGTCTTTTTATTTAGCTCCTTACATCAAGTGGCTTCATGCCTTGTCTGAAGACATTTTCATAAAAAAATACACTTGGGATATTTGTAAAAAAAACTTATTTTTTTTCTGCATATACATTTGTGACTATTTGGATTAAAACTGTTAATATTTAATAGAATTTTTTAGCCTTTTTCGGGGGGGGGGGGCGCTAAATTTCTTTACAACAATTTAATTCCAATTTTAATCACGTAAAGTGAATTCCTTTTCTGTTTTTTTTCTTTTTCGGAAGTGAAACTCTAATAGTTAATTTTTTTAAAAAGAAATCATCCTTTTATATTTCACCCGGGCAACGCCGGGACACGGGTCCTGCTAGTAAATAAATAAATCGAAACAACTAAACTGTGACCGATTTGCGCTCTGTTGCGATACTACATGTCTAGAAGGATTTCTCCTTCCCTGAAGCAATTAGTGATTAAGTGTTTTTTTAAGAAAGGTGAAAAACAATATCGGAAAAAGATCGAAGAAGACATTAATATTGTTATGTAAAAATGTTTTCTCAGTGATGATTCCGACTTCAGTGACCGAGGAGAGAAAAAATGAAGAAAAAATAATTTTCCACAGAAAAGCTGGAGGGAAGTGAGAAGTACAACTTTTTTAACCGTATAAACATATACAGGGTGGGCCAAAATAAGGGTCCTATCTTTAAATTTGAATAACTTGAATTTGAATAACTTCCACAAAATAAAAGTTAAACTCACCAAACTTTATGTGTGTGTAGACTGACCCTTCCGAGATTTTTTGAAATAAACAAAACAAATTTTAGCCGAAAAACACTTCTTAAAACTTACAAAAACTAAAGTATTGTTTTTTACACTGTTTTGAGTTTTTTAAGCAAAAATAATGTTTTCTAAATGAGGGTACGTTCCTTAGGGCTAATACGGCTCATGCTTGCTTCGGAAGGGGTCCTTTACTTATTCTAAAAAAAAAATTAAAAAAAATCAATAAATAAAAAAGTTATGAATTTTTAAAAATAGGACCCTTATTTTTGCCCACCCTGTATAAAGAGATATAGATATATATATATATAGAGATATATATAGATATATATAGATATATAGAGAGATATAGATATATAAAGAGATATAGATATATATTGATAGAATTAACTTAAAACCAATATTTTTTCAAAGCTGCTCAATACAAATAAAATTATCTAAACATAAGAACAGCCTACGTGGATTAACCTGCGTTTCGATGTTTATATACAAAAGTAAATGTTTATACGGTTGGAAAACTTATGCTCCTCACTTTCCTCCAGCTACAGAGAAAATAGCAATTTGTCTTTAATAAATTGTTTACAATAGGTATTATGTTCCATAATAGATATTAATAATAGATTGTTAATGCAATAATGATGAGATCACATGCCCTCCTCCCCTTCATGTCAGATTCACATGTAGTACAATTTAGGACATCCATCTTAGTCTGATCATTTAATATTCCATGATAAAATTCTCCATTTGTAAGTAATTTTCATGCCCTAATAGAACAGTCGTATTTGAGAGGGAACTGAAATAAAAACAGAGGATGTAAAGATTCATGGCGGTTTCTTTTCTCCAAATCCTTACACAACAGTCAGTTCATAAACATTAAATTTCTTCCCATGTACAGATCTCCCAAACAGGCCTCGTGCATATCTGATTAACTAGTACTTGTTCAGAGAATAAAATACAAAAAAAAAAATAAAATAAATAAATTGGAGACATTTTTAAAATAATTTGTAATGGGAAAAAATACAATAAAAATGTTAAAATTAAAATAGAGGAAATAGTTAGAGGTGGACAGTGGCGAGCATGGAAAGTGATGCCAGTTAAATTAAATTGAGTATTACGTATGAAATCTGAACGAAAAACACTTAGGAAATGCTAATGTCAATATACCAGAAGTTAAAATAAATTTAGTAAGTAACTGTACTCAAGAAATAATCGGAAAGGTTTACCGAAGGAGGCGTCTGAACTCTTAGCGGTTCGCAGGAATGCGAATGTGTATCGTTTAGTTTTGAACGAAATTCGCTAAAAATATTTTTATTTTTAATAAGTTTTGAATAAATCGAATTTGAAATGGTGATGATGGAAAAAAGGTAATGTTTACGTAAGTTAAATATTTTTGTTGTTGTATATAAGTTTTGAATAAAATCGATCGAATTTGAAATGGTGATGATGGGGAAAAAGGTAATGTTTACGTAGGTTAAATATTTTTGTTGTTGTATATAAGTTTTGAATAAAATCGCTCGAATTTGAAATGGTGATGATGGAAAAAAGGTAATGTTTACGTAGGTTAAATATTTTTGTTGTTGTATATAAGTTTTGAATAAAATCGCTCGAATTTGAAATGGTGATGATGGGGAAAAGATAATGTTTACGTAGGTTAAATATTTTTGTTGTTGTATATAAGTTTTAAATAAAATCGCTCGAATTTAAAATAGTGATGATGGGGAAAAGATAATGTTTACGTAGGTTAAATATTTTTGTTGTTGTATATAAGTTTTAAATAAAATCGCTCGAATTTGAAATGGTGATGATGGAAAAAAAGATCATGTTTACGTAGGTTAAATATTTTTGTTGTTGTATATAGGTTTTGAATAAAATCGCTCGAATTTGAAATGGTGATGATGGGGAAAAAGATAATGTTTACGTAGGTTAAATATTTTTGTTGTTGTATATAAGTTTTGAATAAAATCGCTCGAATTTGAAATGGTTATAATGGGGAAAAGATAATGTTTACGTAGGTTAAATATTTTTGTTGTTGTATATAAGTTTTAAATAAAATCGCTCGAATTTGAAATGGTGATGATGGGGAAAAAGATAATGTTTACGTAGGTTAAATATTTTTGTTGTTGTATATAAGTTTTGAATAAAATCGCTCGAATTTGAAATGGTTATAATGGGGAAAAGATAATGTTTACGTAGGTTAAATATTTTTGTTGTTGTATATAAGTTTTGAATAAAATCGCTCGAATTTGAAATGGTGCTGATGGGGAAAAAGATCATGTTTACGTAGGTTAAATATTTTTGTTGTTGTATATAGGTTTCGAATAAAAATCGCTCGAATTTGAAATGGTGATGATGGGGAAAAAGATCATGTTTACGTAGGTTAAATATTTTTGTTGTTGTATATAGGTTTTGAATAAAATCGCTCGAATTTGAAATGGTTCTAATGGGGAAAAGATAATGTTTACGTAGGTTAAATATTTTTGTTGTTGTATATAAGTTTTGAATAAAATCGCTCGAATTTGAAATGGTTCTAATGGGGAAAAGATAATGTTTACGTAGGTTAAATATTTTTGTTGTTGTATATAAGTTTTGAATAAAATCGCTCAAGTTTCATAAATAAATAAATAAATTCAAATAAGTAAAAGCTTAATAAAGAGGCGAAAAAAAAAGAAGAAAAAAATGATTATTTTATTGTGTTGTGACTGTTAATAGAAGTAGTCATTTATAAGTAAAATAATATGTGAAGTCGATGGACAAAGCCAATGAAACAAATACCGTTTTTAACTTGTGCGTTACGAAATAAATGCAGTTAAGTAAATATATAGTTAGATGTGATTGTTGATAAAAGATTATATAATTTTGATTTGACTTATAATATAACGAGCACTTTCTCTGTCTGTCTGTCTGTCTGTCTGTCTGTCTGTCCGTCGGCGAGAATTTTTGTAAACGTAAGAGAAAGGGGAGGGTAATTACTATTTAATTAATTTTTTCAAGTCAGCGTTCATAATCTTTGTATACCTTTAGAATTGGGAAATCATTAACTAATTAATTTAGATTAGATAACATTAAATAACATTAAATAACATTGAATAACATTAATTAACATTAAATAATATTAAATAACATTGAATAACATTAGATAAAATATAAACAAAGTAGAACGAAATTTCAAGACGAGACTGCGATTCGAACACACAAAGTGCTAAGAATCTTACTTAAACTAATACTGTTTCAACTTCCTTATATACTGTTACACAAATCTCACTCAATATATTACTATTTCAACTACTATATATAATGCTACCAAAACTCGCTCAAACAACAGACGGGTTTTGCAATTTACATAATTCATTTCTTTTAAACTTCTAATAAATTCATATTTACAAATATACACTTATAACTGCTATTCTAAAATGTACATATGTATTTGCAATATTTTTCTCAAAAGTAATATTAATAAAAATTATTTATATCCAGAAACGAGCCTGTTTTTAAACCATACTTGGAATATAAAGCAATGTAATAATGTCGAGTCATTAAACCGGAAATGACGTCATAAATAAATAAATCTTTACCACAACCCGATTTTCTTATTACAAGTATTTCCTTCTATCTGTAAACCTAAGAATAACATTGGGAGACTATCAATTACTTAATTTAGATTAAATAACATATAAATAAAGTATAAACAAATTTCACGATGAGAATGCGATTCGAACCCACAATACGTTCAGTATCTTACTCAATATGTTAGTCTTTCAACTACTATATATAATGCTACCAAAACTCGCTCAAACAACAGGCGCTTTTTGCAATTTACATAATTCATTTCTTTTAAACTTCTAATAAATTCATATTTACACTTATAGCTGCTATTATCAAATTTATTATTTATGGAAGAAGGAAAGTTTGTTCGAAAGCAAGAAAATTACTTACGTATGAAAGAATAACGTAGATATTGTTATGTGAAATTGATCATGTGTTCGTTATTAAGTAAACCTAAACATTCCGCTATTCCTCTATTCTTAGGAAATGGGACGCTTATTATTTTGTTTCGAAAGCCTGTATATTATGTAGAAGATGGTAAGAAGGTTGACATTAAATAATTTCAGTATTTTAAAAGAATTTCCATTATATTAAGAAAAGACCCAGTGTTAAAGAGTTACGTGGGAGGAGAAAATAATTAGCGAGTGAAAGTGTTTGCTAACTTCTAGTATAAGATGTATTTGGGAGAAGCAGATAGGTCGGGATAAATGTAATAGTATCTGTAAGGAGAGGAAATCTAAGCATATATTCGTGAAACATGCATTAAGGAGTGCTGTAGGTGATTAGCGGAAATGTTTAGCATATCCAGCTTTTGGTATGAAGTCTATAATTGCCAAAGTTATAGGGGGACGATCGACTTTACTTTATATATAAGATTACAGATGTGAGACTTTGTGACCTTTATAAATGCGTACATTCAATCATATCATATGTATTTTTAATACATGTTTCGACCTGAAACTTCTGGTTGCCTTTCATCCAATTCCAAACGGCGTCATTTTATTCAGTCGGCCTTCGTCCATCTTTTGATTAAATCACGCATAGAAACAGACGAATGAATGCCTTTTAAGAACGACACGCATTTTTATTAAGAACTGGAAGCGGGCAGCGTCACTCAGCGGGAGGGATTAATAAATAACATTATATGTAACGTCTACACCGGTTGAGAAGGTAATAATCATGATTAAACAATATATATATATATATATATATATATATATATATATATATATATATATATATATATATATATATATATATATATATACTGAATCACTTGATATAAAGCTTGTAAGGTTGTCATAGCTGAGGGTGACAGCAGGGACAAGTTCATATTGTCTATGAAATTGCTCTCACGACGCCTCTAACACGTAAGTCCAGCTCCTGCTCGTGTAGCTTAGATATAAGCCCAGTGAAACTAAATTATTTATATAGAGGAGTATTAGAAGGCCATCACAATGCAAGAAATGGAAATATGTCGGCGTTGAGAAGTAAGACAAAAACAAGTGATTTTTATTTTAAAACATTTTTTTTATATATATATATTAAAAAAAAAATTAATAATTTTTTTATATATAGCAAATTTGACTTGATTAGGCAAGACTTCAACACTGTGATGTAATGTGTGTGACCGTATTCCATAATATATTTCGAGCAATACCTCTTTATCAAATGGTGGGTGTTTCAAATATCAAGAAACACCTGCGGAATGGCAATATTGCTTATAACGCAGTAAATTCCACAGCAAATGGAATAAAACTATAACTGATTGCTTTTTGTTTTTTTATATATTAAAAAAAATTTGTTTTTAATAATTTTTTTATTTTTTTACTTAACTGGTGAAGTGCTATATTTGTTTAAATAAAATTAACTATATATATATATATATATATATATATATATATATATAGTACATAGCCGCCGATTTCGCTATTTACATTTAAAGTTCCTCTATATTTACTAACTAATTGGCTATGAAAATATGGCCGATGGGTAAGATCCCCGACGATTTGTGATCGGGGTTCGCGCCTACCGACCGTTGAGAATTAGTTCCTACATCGATGTCTGTAGGTATTTAAATAATTAATATTTATTTATAAAAATATTATTGTTTATCAGCCCCCCACAAAGGCTGGGCACTCTCGAGTAGCTTTAATAACAAGCAGTATAAATAGCTATATGCACGATCCGAACGCCGTTTCGTAGATCACTCTATACTGCCTGGTACATAGCCGCCGATTTCGCTATTTACATTTAAAGTTCCTCTATATTTACTAACTAATTGACTACGAATCAGTGGCGATTTGTGATTCCTACACTGAAGATTGTGTTAGCATGAAACATCGATGTCTGTAGGTATTTAAATAATTTATATTTATTTATAAAAATATTATTGTATATATATATATATATATATATATATATATATATATATATATATATATTGTGGAGGGGAGGTACCGATAGGGGTAACAACTAAGAGCGTATTCAATTTTTTTTTCCTAATATTATCTATTTAATATTAATTTTTTATTATATACTATTGCCATTTTATTTTATTCTAACAGTTTTTATTTATTTGTTTTTCTGATAATTTAAAAAAAATGTATTTTTATGATTAACGGCTAAATATGTTTTGATTTATACCCTGGCAAGATTGTGTGTAGCACGCATTAAATGTAGCAAACAAGATAAATTCCTTTAAAGGACGGAGCAATTCTTGATTTATTTATCTGTAAATACTATCATTATCTACTTACTCTGAAACTATTTAATTTAGTTATGATTTTAGTAGAATGTTATTAAAATTCAGAGTTTAATTTATTAACGATTTTTTAAAAATTTAAATTAAAATTAAAATTAAAATTATTTTTGCTTAAAAGCATATTTTCTAATATTTTTTTTAAATTAAAATTAAAATTAAAATTAAAATTAAAATTAAAATTAAAATTATTTTTGCTTAAAAGCATATTTTCTAATATTTTTTTAAAATTAAAATTAAAATTAAAATTAAAATTATTTTTGCTTAAAAGCATATTTTCTAATATTTTTTTAAAATTAAAATTAAAATTAAAATCAAAATTAAAATTATTTTTGCTTAAAAGCATATTTTCGAATATTTTTTTAAAATTAAAATTAAAATTAAAATTAAAATTAAAATCAAAATTAAAATTATTTTTGCTTAAAAGCATATTTTCTAATATTTTTTTAAAATTAAAATTAAAATTAAAATTAAAATTAAAATCAAAATTAAAATTATTTTTGCTTAAAAGCATATTTTCTAATATTTTTTTAAAATTAAAATTAAAATTAAAATCAAAATTAAAATTATTTTTGCTTAAAAGCATATTTTCTAATATTTTTTTAAAATTAAAATTAAAATTAAAATTAAAATTAAAATCAAAATTAAAATTATTTTTGCTTAAAAGCATATTTTCTAATATTTTTTTAAAATTAAAATTAAAATTAAAATTAAAATTAAAATCAAAATTAAAATTATTTTTGCTTAAAAGCATATTTTCTAATATTTTTTTAAAATTAAAATTAAAATTAAAATTAAAATTAAAATTAAAATCAAAATTAAAATTATTTTTGCTTAAAAGCATATTTTCGAATATTTTTTTAAAATTAAAATTAAAATTAAAATTAAAATTAAAATTAAAATTAAAATTATTTTTGCTTAAAAGCAAATTTTCGAATATTTTTTTAAAATTAAAATTAAAATTAAAATTAAAATTAAAATCAAAATTAAAATTATTTTTGCTTAAAAGCATATTTTCTAATATTTTTTTAAAATTAAAATTAAAATTAAAATTAAAATTAAAATTATTTTTGCTTAAAAGCATATTTTCTAATATTTTTTTGACCAATGAAAATAATTCGTAAATATATATCTTCGTAGTTACTTACTCTCTCATGCAAATACTAAGAAGCTTCTTTTTTTTTTGACGAAATTTCACAAATATTTTTCTTCGTAATAACTATAAAGCAGTATAAGCTAGGTAAAGAGTGAAACTGACATACCCAGGTACTGCACCAACACCATTCAAGGTGCAGGCATTAGTTAAAAGCGAACAAGCCGCGCGTGCGTGGCCCCCCTCTGTATGTGATTCGATGTGGCGAGTGTAAAATGCAATAAATTTGGGCAATTTGGGGCATTTTTGACCCCCCTTTGACCCCCTGTAGGCGCGACCCAGAATTTTTCTGAGGTCAAGGATTCTCATTTTATATCAAGAACAATTGCCTCTACATTTTGTCCAACTTTCAGAAAAATTGAATGAATGGATCAAACGTTATGGGAGAAAAGGGTCATTTTTTTGCCATTTTAGGGGCTTTTGACCCTCTGGGGGCGCGAACCAGATTTCTTCCAAGGTCAGCGATACTTATTTTCTATTAGGAACAATTGCCTCCACATTTTGGCCAAGTTTCAGAGAAATTGAATAGATGGATGAAAAGTTATGGGGCAAAAAATGTCATTTTTTGCCATTTCGGGGCCTTTTGACCCCCTGGGGGGGGGGGGGGCGCTAATCAGAATTTTTTTCAAAAATCGGAGAATGTCACTTTCTAACCTGACCAAAGTTACAACTTCATGCAAAAGTTTCAAAGAAATTCAATGGATGGTTGCGGAGAAAAATCCGGACGGACGGACGGACATGCCTCTAAACATAAGTCTCCCGATTTTATAAATCGGGGGACCAATGATCTATATACTATTACAAATTTGGTACTTATATCGAATATGAACCATTTTCCGTGAACTTCGCGTCGACAACGTTCGGACATGTTACGTAAACACCCGAGAGATGACGAGTTGATTAGTCAATCAGCTGTCAGACGATAAATTTTCTAACCAATATTGAAATTGTTTAAATTTAAAGCCAGAAAGAATTGATCAAAGCTAGTTAATTTTTATTTCCTCGAAAGTGGACTTTGGAAAAATTCTGAAACTGATATAGCTGTGGTCACAGGAAATGGTAACATCAAAGAATCTGCAGAAAGAATACGGCGTTGGATCAGCGAACACGCAAACCGAATTGAAGAATTTTTTAAGGGAGGTCTGCGAAGACAATTTGTTACGAAATCCTCATCAGACCGGAGGCCCAGGGCATACGGTTGAGATAGACAAGTCTGTTTAACGGTAGGAAAAAAACAACGTCGGCAGGGTTGTCCAGCCGGCTCTGTGGGAGGGGGGGGGGAAACGACACCGCAAATTTTGTTTTGTTAAAAAATGTAAAAAGAAATTTATTTATTAACAGTGATTTCGCTATGTATCGAAGTTATCGTCTGCCACAATTCGCCTCGTCATCTCTCGCCCGAACGCTGCCGACGCTAATTTTACGGAAACTGGTTCATGTTCGATATAAGTACAAAAAAGTTATGCATTTTTGGGGTTTGTCTGTTCGTACGAATATATATATATATATATATATATATATATATATATATATATATATATATATATATATATATATATATATGTATATATATACAGGGTGGGCAAAAATAAGGGTCCTATTTTTAAAAATTCATAACTTTTTTATTTATTGATTTTTTTAATTTTTTTTTTTAGAATAAGTAAAGGACCCCTTCCGAAGCAAGCATGAGCCGTATTAGCCCTAAGGAACGTACCCTCATTTAGAAAACATTATTTTTGCTTAAAAAACTCAAAACGGTGTAAAAAACAATACTT
Source organism: Sepiola atlantica (assembly GCA_963556195.1). Taxonomy (NCBI): domain Eukaryota; kingdom Metazoa; phylum Mollusca; class Cephalopoda; order Sepiida; family Sepiolidae; genus Sepiola; species Sepiola atlantica. Next base: position 46,510,191 of record OY744552.1, read on the forward strand.
TAGTTTTTGTAAGTTTTAAGAAGTGTTTTTCGGCTAAAATTTGTTTTGTTTATTTCAAAAAATCTCGGAAGGGTCAGTCTACACACACATAAAGTTTGGTGAGTTTAACTTTTATTTTGTGGAAGTTATTCAAATTCAAGTTATTCAAATTTAAAGATAGGACCCTTATTTTGGCCCACCCTGTATATATATATATATACATTTTTTATAACACAAATTTTTTTAAAAATAGCTCGATCGTGTAGGACTACAGCTCTAATAACATTATTTTAATATTATAGAAACTGCATCAAATGTAAGGAATAAATTCTCACAAATTCCTCATCAGGCAGAGTTAGAATCCGATCTTAACCTTAGATCAGATTTGGAATTTGGTCCTTTCCAAATCTGATCTAAGGTTAAGATCGGATTCTAACTCTGCCTGATGAGATCTCAGTTTATAATAGCTGTTGATCGATAACATCGACATGACAGTGTCGCAGATTTTGTACATGTCAGTGTAAATAAAAATAATTATATATAAAAGCTCTATTTGATATTGAGCACTTTTTATAAACCCGGTTGAAATTCTTTGGAGTACTACCCTGTGGATGTTTTACCTGGATTATATATATATATATATATATATATATATATATATATATATATATATATATATATATATATTCAGTATTTATTTCAACGTTGCTCAATAGGTGAGGAAAGCTTAGTAGTAGTAGTATAAAAATATATATGTCAAGTAAGCTACACAGTAACGTATATGTTTCATTTCCGCAGGAAATCATCAGGCTAAATGCGTGGATGTCTTGTTTGCGATTGTTGTTATATCTAAGTAGTGTTTACTCGAACAGACAAGGCAGGCTGCCACTGTAGACGTAAGGGCTACCGAGAAAAAAGAAAAGGAGAGAAGGTTGGGGAGGGGGTCAACCTAAATTGGGATCTGCGCAGCGAGATGTCTGTTTACATTAGTTTTACATTTCTGCATGTCTGTACTGTCGGGGAAACAGGGGGCAGGGAGGGAGTTCCAGAGGCCAGCAGCACGAGGAAAAAAGCTATTTGAGTAGAAGGCTCTCCGACATCTGGGGACCTCCACAGTGAATGAATGAGATTTAGTTGATTGTCGAGTTAGTCTAGTGAATTTACGTCGAGGGGGCACCAGAGTAGCCAATTAATCGGAGCATAATCCATTGAAGTATTTGTAAAACAAGCACAAGGATGCTACATTGCGGCGATGGGACAGGGACTGGGGCTTGGTTGACAGTGAGGGACCTATTAGGTTTGCGATTCTTTTTTGGACCTTGTCAAGGAGGGAGAGAGTAGTAGATGATGCACCAGCCCAGATGTGACAACAATACTCCATGCATGGGCGGATGTTGGCTTTGTAGAGATACAGGATAATGTCAGGTGTGAGGAGTTTACTAACACGGTAGAGGGAGCCAACCTTCTTTGCGGCAGCCTTGGCAATGTCTTCAATGTATTTGTTCCAATTCATGTTACCTGTGAAGGTTAGGCCGAGGAGTTTGAATGATTAACTATCAGGTAGGGTGTTATTTGCCATGACAATCGGTGGTTGGTGAGGTTACTTGTAGTTATTGAAGGAGAGGAGCTTTGTCTTAGCGGCATTAAAAGTTACTAACCATTTATGATCCCAATTCACTACAGCCTGGAGGTCATTTTCTAAAGATTCAGCCAATGCCTCGGATAAGATCCCGTCGGTTTTGTCAACATGGCGAGAGTAAAGCGTGGTGTCGTCAGCAAATAAACCAATTTCAAACTCTATGTCATCAGGGAGATCGTTTATATAGATCAGGAACAACAAAGGTCGAACGGTTTCGCCCTCTCTTAAAAAAGGCTGTATCGAGGGATTAAACAAAACCTTATTTTTTTTTCTCTATTCTCTTTTTTCAGTATCTTTTTTTAAATCCCTTGATACAGCCTTTGTTAAGAAAGGACGAAACCGGTCGGCTGTCTTTTTTCTTTTTTTCTTTTATTTAACTTTAAATCATGAACGATAAAACACGTCCTCCCTTCACACTTGCGATATATATATATATATATATATATATATATATATATATATATATATATATATATATATATATATATATATTTATTAATATTAAATAAAGTGTTACAACAACATCCGGACCAAGGTTCGATCTCTGTCTAAGTTAGCCATGCTGATGACGGCTGTTTGCCAGAAACACGTGTCCATGGATTACTTTTATGTACGTATAAAATAAATTTAAAAAATATATATTAACGAAAAATACGTCCTATAAAGTTAAGGGCGACTAATAATGCAAATTTCTGCATCTTAATCACTTAGGAAGTGAGACAATCGAAATAATAGTAAGCAAAAAACAACGAACGTTGCAATCACCAATAAAAATAGTTACATATATATATATATATATATATATATATATATATAATTATGTTTAATGACCAATAAAAATAATTACACACACACACACATATATATATATATATATATATATATATATATATATATATATATATATATATATATATATATATGTGTGTGTGTGTGTAATTATGTTTATTGGTGATTTCAGCGTTCGTTGTTTTTTGCTTACTATTATTTCGATATATATATATATATATATATATATATAAAATATTTGTTGTTGTTTATTATCTATGTACGTATACGTTTCGTCCCTTTTCAATCAGGACTCATCAGCATAGAGATATGACTATTCACTACCGGTCGTACGATTCGAAACCCTGGATAACAAGTATTTTTCAACTTGCATCCAACGTCGTTAACCGCACGCCCAATATTTGAATAGCCGATAAACAATGATAATTTAACACATTTAAAGCGGCACGATATCCAGGCATTCTACTTCTATTAAAGAAGGAATGATGCATTATAAAGCAAGTGACGTCATGCTGTGTTTGTACTACCATTAAGAGTGCTCTCTCTCTCTCTCTCTCTCTCTCTCTCTCTCTCTCTCTCTCTCTCTCTATATATATATATATATATATATATATATATATATATATATATATATATGATCTGTTTTCAGAAACAGATGACAACAGAAGCTGAAGAGAGCCAGATGGCTAAGTCCTTCTGTGCTTGAAACCGACGGTACGAATGTTGTACTAATTTTTCTGTACCAAAATAAATAAATATTACGCTCTTAATTTTTAATTTTTAATTCTTAATTAATCGAGCACTCCGCTGGGATTTTTCCTGCTATATTACAAAGAAGTTATATATATATATATATATATATATATATATATATATATATATATATATATATATATATATATATATATATATATATAATAACAATAATAATAATAATCCAGGTAAAACATCCACAGGGTAGTAATCCAAAGAATTTCAACCGGGTTTATAAAAAGTGCTCAATATCAAATAGAGCTTTTATATATGATTATTTTTATTTACACAGACATGTACAAAATCTGCGACACTGGCATGTCGATGTTATCGATCAACAGTTATTACAAATTGAGATCTCATCAGGAAGAGTTAGAATCCGATCTTAACCTTAGATCATATTTGGAAAGAACAAATATGATGCCAGTGTCGCAGATTTTGTACATGTCTGTGTAAATAAAAATAATCATATATATATATATATATATATATATATATATATATATATATGATAATAATAATGGTAATAATCCAGGTAAAACATCCACAGGGTAGTAATCCAGAGAATTTTAACCGGGTTTATAAAAAGTACTCAATATCAAATAGAGCTTTTATAGATGATCATTTTTATTTACATGTTATTTTTATTTACACAGACATGTACAAAATCTGCGACACTGGCATGTCGATGTTATCGATCAACAGTTACTATAAACTGAGATCTCATCAGGCAGAGTTAGAATCCGATCTTAACCTCAGATCATATTTGGAGAGAATATATATATATATATATATATATATATATATATATATATATATAGGGCTTTACGCGCTCAACTTCTTTTGGAGCTGCTCCCGCTCCTGCTCCAACGCCGAAAATTGGAGCTGGCTCCTCTCACGCTCCCCATTTTCAAAAAGGAGCCGCTCCTGCTCCAACTCCTATAAAAAAATGAGCGGCTCTTTTTCAGCGTTCCATAATGAAAATGTACCTTCTTTCATAAACGTTCTATTCTGCCAATGAATGGTCGAAGGATAGGGGTGGGCGTCAAAGGATCTCATCGATATAAGTTGGGATGTCACTTTAAGTGTAAGACCGTAAGATAATATTTAACAAAATGTCGCTAATATTTTGAGAGTTATAGGAGAACATGTCGGACGAAGTATAGGATTATACGTAAATTTTCGTTTCCTGAGGTATAAAATAGAAATAGAAACATCTCTGAAGCATTTTAAAACAATTTTAATTTTCATTACATTAACAACCTATTTTTTCAGGAAAGGAAAATTTGACCCGATATTTTTTCTTTTGTTTTAAGTAAATAAAGTTTTACTTTTAAACATTATTAGCGATTATTTTCTTTTTAAAGAAAACATTTCTCTGGAAAAGGAGAGACAGCCAAGGCAACATTACTCGTCATGTTGTTGTTTAATATTTGTTTGTTTTACGAACGTAACTATATCGTATAATGTATATTATTATTTATAACAGAGAAACGCGCAAGTTCTTTCAAACAAATCGATTCATCTATTTTTTTCTATAGTACAATTTGGGGCGAAAAAAACCCAATGAAGTTTATTTTTTACGGATTGAATAAAAAAAATAGTTTTCATAAGTTGCCCCCAAAATATCAATAAAGTGTCAATAAACAATTCAGAGATCAATTTAATGTCTTAAAATGTCATACAAAATATCTGGCCTAAACCTTGGGAGTTGAACAAATATCGGGTCAAATCCTCCCCCCCCCCCCCAAAAAAAAAAAAATTTAACTGGAGCAAGTTTTCCTAGGTCGGGCAAACCATTTATTAAAATGAAAAATTAAAAAAAAAAGAAGGTGAAACGTCTATATTTGAAATCTCTAACAAAAGCAAACTGTTTACAATTTTAATATTTGATTATAGATTTTTTAAGATAAAGAAAGATTTCTAATCTACTTTCGGTTCTAAAAAAACACAAAATTTGTCAGAAAATCTAATTATTTGTTTTTTAAAATTAAAATTTAAGATATTTTCTTTAATTTAATTAAGTTTAAACATCGGTTTAATTGTAGAATAGGGACCGCTGTTTTCTTTCGCTCATTTCGCTTGGTTTTCGCCCAAATTTAGGATGAAACTGATTGCTGGTATTAATTGTATTTTTGGTCCTGAAATAAAATTCTCATTTACTTTTTAAAATGTTGAGAATCTAACTTTAATTCCAGGTTTTAATCGCTGGCAGCCATGTTGGTTTTTATTGTTTTTTTTTCTTGGACTAAATATATTTTTTCCTTGGATTAAATATATTTTTTCCTTGGACTAAAGATATTTTTACTGCTTTAACATTTTATTACACACAAAAAAAAACTTTGAACATTCTATTTACAAAAGCAAGTTTTAACGGAAGTTAACGAATTTAAAAGCAAACATAAAAAGAACATCAACAGCGGGTAAAAATGCGGCATAACAATTCAATTTGATATATGCTAAAAAATGAATTAGAATTTTTTGTCAGGGCAAAATGCACCATTTCACCCCAAAAATCGATTTTATCGAATATTTGGGTGAATACCGAGCGAAATGGGCGAGAAAATCCAACGGCCCCTATAGTATAATTGAACCTAAAATTCTTTATTTAAAAACACGAATTAAAAGAAAAATTGGCTTATTTATTCAATCACAATAAAACCCGTTGTCATAAATAAAAAATTCAAATCTATAAGAAAATAACTTCAAAGACGTCTATAGACTTACTGGCGCCTTTAAAGACTTTTAGTGACAAATTGTCTGTCTTCTGCCTTAAGAAAATGTCCCATCAAAAATTTAACACATAGATGTAAAAATCTGACAACTTCAAATGTTCTCCTTTCTCCCTGTCTCTCCCTCCCTCTCCCTCTTCCTATCTCATATACATTTACCAGATATAATTTTTTTTAAATAACTCAGAGTAAACTCTGAGACATTTTTTTCTTTTCCTTTATATTGCTGAATAAAAAAACTAATGTTTAAAAGAAAAAAATATCAAATAATTTTGGAGCGAGGAGCGCGGAGCGCTAAAATCACCGCTTCTTAGTCCCAAATGGAGTTGCTCCCGCTCCACTCCCGCTGAATATAAAATGAGCCCTCCTCTCCTTCGCTCCAGCAAAAAGGAGCGTGCTCCTGGAGCGCGCTCCTTTTTGGAGGGCTCCGTAACGCCATATATATATATATATATATATATATATATATAAAGCTATACTCTTGTTAGTATGATAAGTAATTATGAGACGTACGCACCTTTCTTCTGTGTTCATCGTAATATGTCTTGTCCCATCGTTTCTGTAGGAGTTTGTTTTGACATGGGAGGATGGACTGGTACGAGCGATGCATCTCGTCGCTTCCCTCGCTTGGGGGGATTGACAGACTGCCGGCGCTGTCTCTGCTAGCCGTCGTAGACATGTGTTCGTTTTCGGGTAGAGACATCCACCCGGTCGCATTGAATTAAATGGGGCGAGTCTAGACTTGACCAATCGCAATCAAAAGAGAGAAGAAAAAAAAAAAGACGTAGGTACTATTTATTTCGGTACTTTTTTGATGCTCTATTTTTATGCCACTAACAAAAGGCAAGCGAGAAAAATAAATGAATATACCGAATGAGAAAACGATTATTATTATTATTATTATTATGTTTGTTTTCTTTTTTCTTTTTTTTTTTTGCTGTCCGGTTCGGTGGTCATGTTGGCGTCGGCCTATCGTTGTATACGGCCAGCGTTTCGTCTCTAAGGTGCGAGTAGGCCTTCGTTACTAAGCAGGTGTTCGCGAACGTCAAACGAGAAGGGATTTAAGCCACGCCCCGTATTGGACACGGCCCAGATATATAGATAACATCTCTATCTGTCTCAAACTGTCTTAATATTTTTTTTTTATGTGAGCTCTTGTAGCAGGACGGTACCAAATTGAAAGCTGAATTTGGGACGCTAAAGCCGCTAAAAACTACACCATCGAAAAAAAAGGTCTCAAATCCACGGTCTACATTTTTTTCTTCGTGTACATTAATTATTAATTATAATTAATTTTTAATACAACAATTTTTTTTAAAAGTTTCATTTATTCAAAATCAACAAAATTGTTTAACCCCTTAATTAAATTATCGATTCAGATCGGGCGAAAATAATAACGTTATAATTTGGAAAGCCATTCTTAACATTGTGCGGTGGGGGTGATTTACTATTCTGTACTTTCACCTAACAATTTAATTAACAGAATAGTTAATCACCCCCACCCGCACATGTTAAGAATGGCTTTCTAAATTATAACCTTATGTTAAAGGTGATTATATTATTACAAAAAAAGAAAATGTCGTCCGAGACCATTAAATTAATTAAAATGACATTTTAATTCGACTAGACTAATCTTATCTTTCTTTCATTTTTGTTTTAAGATCTGTGCGTTGTAGTAATTCATATGGGATCACAGTGTAGTATCTGTTCCGATGGATACTGCACCCTATAGACCGGTGTCGTCTTGTCCTTCGGGGCTTGATTCCGCCGGTCTGTGGGTTTGTCCTGTGCAGTTCTAGGAGGTCCACCCTCCCAGGCTTCGCCTCCCCTCTTTGGGGAGGAGTAAGTTTATTGCTTACTGCCTGAGGCGCCCCTACCAGGGAATACCGACGGGGCTGCCCAGACAATTTTTAATGGCCAGAGTGCTCACCTTCTCGGGCGCTGGCTTTTCAAGCCCCACTTTCCCGACCCGACCTTGGGTCACATCTTACCTTGTGGGAGTAAGATAAACTGGCCTTGTGTCTAACCTCCTGGAGAGGAGGTAAATAAATATACCTCCCCTCGAGGAGGTTAGACACAAGGTCAGGTGTGGGTTTTGGTGAAAGTGTTTCTCTGGAACGAATTAGATTCGAACCCGGCACACCCAGGCTCTCAGTCCACGAATTAGATTATTTATTTACCTTCTGGGGTGGTAAATAAATAATGTCATTGTCAACAAACAGTTTGAGCCAAGGTTAATATAATAAACATGATTTTCTAAATTTAAAGAAAGCCTATATGCACATATATAAAAAACTACACACACATTTATCCTTAAGAAAAAGTTTTCTTTTATGGCGACTTAGTCTTTCATAGTCCCAACTTTCAACCCGGCTTTGTCAATCACTAAAAGGTTTTAGTTTGGTACATGCGTAGCGACAAAGTTTACCCCTTGATGCCCGAAATGAAAATGCTTGAACTCGTTTCTGCGCAGGTAGATCGACGCATAACCCCCGGCCATATGCACTTGTACTAGTTACCTCTTCCTTTCAAACATAACTGCACCGGTTGGCCGTTAGGTGTCGCTTTTTCACCGACAGGTGGCGCTGAAAAGCGACACCAGAGTTATCTGCCCTTCTGATTATAAAAACCGGTGTAAACGGGAAACCACGCTCTTCTCTACTCAATTGGCCTCGCTGAACGACGCCTAGACACCAGCGCTCCGTCAACACGTGTTCAACAACGGTAAGAGTTCTCAACTCATTTTCGTTGTATACGGTTTTCAAGGACTTTCCCACGCCGGACTCATTTCTTCACATACTCTTTTCAAGAACTGTTTTCTATCGACACACATACATACACCACACACGTCATCATCCCACATACACACACGTTCAATAAACCTTATTTGAACTACCTCCTTTTGTTTGTTAATTATTACTCTGTTTTTGCATGCAACAATTGCTTGATTTTATGAACTCGCTTATAGTCGGGAACACGACCCGAGTCTAACACACTTGCCTGAATTAATAAAAACAAATAAAAAACATTTTAAGACAATCAGATGCATTTCTCTGTATTCATCAAGTTTGCTGTTTTGATCCACCCCGAGTAAATACAAAGTCCGATTTTTTCTTGAGCAAAAGTCCACGGCAGATCAAACATCGTCATTTTGCTCGCTTCCCTCACGCCCTCTGTCGGGCGATTGGGAAAGCTAAGAATGCTTTTCTCAACTCACGCACACACACACACACACCGTCATAAGCATATTCACTCTGACACTAACGCTCACACAGGCACACGCAATGCATTCACTCTTTCACCCTGTCGTCTGCTCATCGAAAACAAATGTATAAACTTATTGAATCTTCATTTTAATACTTCTAACATTTCTCAATGAACTTTCTACAATGAAAACAAGTAAACATTGATTTTTATTAATAACTTTTTATAATGAACATTTTATAATTGAGTGGGGAAGTTTCGATTTACGATTTTTCACAGCCCTTGCCATTTTTAGAAGGTTCCACGCTATGAGTGACCACCCACTTGTTTCGTTTTAACCTTGTGCCATACATGCAGAAAATCAAGTTGCCGTCATTATTAAAAATAGCATGTGAAAGTTCATGAATTGTATTCACACCTTGGTAGCTGCTTGTTTCCCTGTACACGCCCCTGTGTGATCCTGCCAGACTGCGGTCTTGCTGCCCGAAATCAAAGCTCCTTACTTACATTTTCGAAAAGGATTAAGTCGACTCAAGACTGAAAGAAGACATAAGAGGTTTATTCAATTTGATTTTAGTTCCAAATCACTGACAAGTGAAGTGGGTGGGGGAGACACAGAAAGATCGAATATATCTTGCTAACTTTCCCTCTTACTCTCCCTGAGCCCTGTGACGTCATATCCGTTTCTATTGGTTCCCACAGTCTAATAATCCTGACCTCGAGTTCAGCAAGTTGACCCCGGCTGACCTTTCATTTCCTGTTATTCTCAACTAACCATTTTATATACTAGTGGGTTTACCCGCCGAATATCTAACACATCCATCGAACGATCGGTCTATTATGCGTAACTTTTACATATATTTTTTAATCGCTGAAGACGCACATTGAATGAAATACGGGAATCCCGAAAGCGTGTTTGTTTTTTTGGTGGAGAGAGATTGAATGAAATCAGCGAGATTAAAGTAAGTTAGCAGATAAGTAAATAGGTAAGTAAGTAAATAGACAGAAGGGAAGAAAGTAAGTAAGCAGGTAAGTAAGTATACAAGTAAACAGGTAAGTAATTAAGTAGGGCAAGTAAGTAAATAAGTAAGTGACTAAGTAAGTAAGCAAGTAAATAAGTAAGTAAATATATAAGCAAGTAAATAAGTAAGCAAGTAAGTAAATAAGTAAGCAAGTAAGTAAATAAATAAGCAAGTAAGTAAATAATTAAGTAATTAAGTAGGTAAGTAAATAAGTAAGCAAGTAATTAAGTAAGTAAATAAGTAAATAAATAAGTAAGTAAATAAGTATATATATATGAAAAATAAGAAAAAAAAAAGAAAAAAGAAAGAATAAGAAAAAATAATCTAATATGATTAGAAGCCTCTTTCAAGTAAAATTGAAAGCCGAGCACTGTCGGAAAGATTAGTTCAGTACTATCAGATGTTTAGATATTTATGCTCGTCGCTTTCAGTGTAAACATCACTTAATTTCTCCGTTACCACGTGACAATCTCTCGTGGCCTAATAGGACTAGGTGCAACATTTACAGATTCAAGGTGTTTCTTTGAACCGGGTTCGCGTCCTATGACCGTCTCTGCGCTGATGAGAGCCATAAGCTCTAAACGACGTCGTACGTAGGTAAAACATTAAAAAATAATTTAACATTATATATATATATATATATATATATATATATATATATATATATATATATATATATATATATATATATATATATACTAGCGGAACCCGTCGCCCGGCGTTGCACGGGAGAAAGTACTACCTATTGCATGACGTCGAATAAAAAAAGGAAACGGCCTATTGTTTTTCTTCTCCCCCTCCCCCCGTCAACCGTGTTGCCGAATGTTTTAAATTAAAAAAAAAAAATTTTTTTTTTAGTGGTAGAGCAGAATGGGATCGAACACTAGAACTGGCGATTACGAAACCTGCCTTCTTAACCACTGCGCAACCGATGCGGGCTAAAACTTCATGTGAAAATAGGCCAATTAACTTAAGCTTGATTATTGGCATGCGTGTTATGTTAAGATTTAGTTTCTGCCGATCAAATGGAAAGTTCAACAATGACACGGTTTAGGTCGGGCAAGTTTTCTATAATATGCGTGTTAAAGGTATATGATTTATAAAATGTAAATGTATCGGGGTCTATCAGTATATTGGCGCTTATTCAATTAAATAGGAAGTCGATTCGATCAAGAAATTGTAGCCGCCATGTTGAATGAATAAATGTTGCAGGAACTGTGTTCGTTAATTTCATTCGCTTAATTCCGGAATGAATGTAAATATAGAAGTCATAATTAGAAATAACGTAATCTGATATTCGCGAAATATCATCGGAGTGGTCATTAAGTCATTGCGTATTGCTTTATATTATGTAGTAAATTAATACCAGGCAAATAATAAATAAGAACCGGTGTTTTGTGAAAATTAAACTGTGTGTATTAGTTCCCGGTGTCGATGAGTAGAGTGACAGTACAGAATTGTTAGGGAGAAAAGCTTTTGCTATTACCTATATGGAGTTGGTTTTTCGGAGAGACATGGATGGTGGGCCAAATGTAATATTTAGTGTTAGGTAGAAAAAAATAACAAATTTACTAAAACACGCTCGAGTGAATACGTGTAGTATAGTGGTGAGTTTAGTAGCCTGTGATGCATGTGGTTATTTTCCTATACTCCGAGAAGGCACAGGGGAAAATCGTCTCTACTTTATATATATATATATATATATATATATATATATATATATATATATATATATATATATATATATATATAAGTCATATTATATTCCAATAACCATGTTTTTATTTTATTATTTTTATTTTCATTTTTTTCACATTTCGAAAAAGCATAACATTTCTGTGAGATATATTTTTTACGGTCCGTTTGATTTGTCTTGTGGCAAACAACATTTTTATGTTAATATTTTTTCAAGACACTTTAATCCAAGAACTTTTTACTCTTTGTGAATTTTTCTGATGATTTTGTAATGTTGCAGAGACGATATTAACATAAAAATGTTGTTTGGCACAAGACAAATGAAACGGACCGTAAAAAAATCTCACAGAAATGTTGTTTTTTTGGGAAATGTGAAAAAATGAAAATAAAAATAATAAAATAAAAACATGGTTATTGGAATATAATATGAACCTGACTTATATTTGCTCTGTTGTGACTAATTGACAATCATCGAGCTGAATCTTTTAAGGAGACTGCAAAGTAAAAGGGCACTGATAGTATATGCTAATACATATATTTTCGTTAATAATTATATATAGTCTAAAGAAGCTTTGAGTTATTTTAAACAAAAAGAGGGAAAAAAAGGTAAATGCTGTTTAAATTCCCAGAGAAACTAACTAAATCCAAAATATTGCAAACTTAACATTCGTTGGAAAATTCATAAAAATAAAAAAATATAATAGTAAGTAAATAAAATAAAAAGGGGGATTAAGTATCTAACAGTGAAACAAAAACAGGAGACCTTAACGTAAGCGTCTAATATTAACACGGGGATAATCAGCTTTTTACCATGTAACTGTTTCGGAGATTTAAAAACAGGACAGTTATAATATTCATGGCTCTCCAATGGTACTGATCAAACTACCGTTTCCCCAATAATCAAGTGTCGAAATAATTCAGCTTAATATTATATATATATATATATATATATATATATATATATATATATATATATATATATATAGTAATCCAGGTAGGGTAAAAATCCACAGGGTAGAAATCCAAAGGGAATCAAACCGGGCTTATAAAAGAGTGCTCAATAAAAATATAGAGCTGTATTGTGAATGCTTTTATTCAAACATGTACATGGTCTGCTACACTGGCATGTCGATGTTATCGATCTACAGCTCTCAAGAGCTGAGGTCTCATCAGGCAGAGAGGTTCTTCCTGGAATTCAGTGACCAGGTTGGATCATAAAATATTTCTCTGCCTGATGAGACCTCAGCTCTTGAGAGCTGTAGATCGATAACATCGACATGCCAGTGTAGCAGACCTTGTACATTTTTGAATAAAAGCATTCACAATATATATATATATATATATATATATATATATATATATATATATATATATATATATATATATATATATATATATATATATATATATATATATATATAAGTTGATATGAATAAAAGTAGTACAGTATTTATATCAGTTTTAAGAATTCAACCACAACGAATATTTGGCGTACGCTCGTTAGGTAAGCAAAGACGTATCATTTTGAATTTTCCAGTTGTAACAAACGCAGTGATTTCATTGGATAAGATGACATCTGTGAAATAATAATGTTTTCTTAGATACGAGAGTTCATGCTCAGAAATTAGACCATTTGAAATCCGACAGAATTAATGTCCACTTTAGATAAGAGACTCCCAGGTTAGTACGTTTTCATTTCTCGTGATAAAACAACTCATCACTTTCAAGTGGTATTGTTGTGTGACCTACCCAAAATGACAGCAATATATATATATATATATATATATATATATATATATATATATATATATATATATATGTTTTTTTTTTTTCATAGGTTGTGGGGTGCGACGTTGTCTGATTGTGGAAATAATTATATATATCACCTCACATTCAAAAAATCTAATATTTATTTGCTCGCTTCGTTAGCTTGTTGGATGACATCGTCCTAGCGAGTATAAAATCCTACTTGTGAGACATCGGCCTGGGTTCTAAGTAGTTGGATGACTACACCCCTTGTTGAGAAGAGTAGGTAAATTCCACAGTCGGTCATCGCCGCGAATTGCTTAATCTGTGTAAATTAATAGACATTCTTGTATGTGGCGAGGTAGCTCAGTGGCAGAGTACTCGCTTGGTTTCGAATCCTGAGTTCGGATGTGTTCTACTGATGAGCCCAAAGGAGGGCGAAACTCGAGTCTAGGACTTCCGGTTTTGTGGGCTGCGGCGTTGTCTGACTGTGGAAATAATTATATATATCATCTCACATTCAATATATATATACATACATATATATACATACATATATATATATATATATATATATATATATATATATATATATATATATATATATATATATATATATATATATATATATATTGTTTACCAAGCCACAATATTTGCCAAAGAAAGACCGAATAACAAGAAGTACTACATGGGTATGACCTCCCTAAATTTTAAAACCAGATATTACGACCACAAAAGCACATTTAAAAACAAAGAACGCCGAATTAAAATGGCACTAGCAAACCATTATTGGGAGCTAAAAAAAACGGACGCTCACCAATAATTGAACGGAAAATGATACGACAGGCAGTACATCTAGAAATTTAGACGACCCGTGTAGATTATGTCTAAATGAGAAATTTGAAATCCTAAACTTTAAAGACTCTCAAAACCTTTAAACTGTAGACGGGAAATAGCAAACAACTGCCTGCACAGAATAAAATTTACCTTAGGTTAACAATACATAATAAATACATAAATAAGTTAAAAAAATAGAAATGGAAATACAAGTAAGCACGTGTTAAAATAAAGTCACCCATTATATTGACACAACAAAGAAACATGGATGAGTCATCCTATAGAACATTGAATAGGAAATAGGAAGTAAAATAAACCGAACCTTTGTTTGTGAAACCCAACGATTGGCTTAGAGAACAACAAAGAAACAGTGATGACTCATCCTATAGGAAACAGAACAATAGAATAGGAAATAGGAAGTAAAATACACCGACCCTTTATTCGTGAGAAGCCCAACAATTGGCTAAGAGAACAACGAAGAATATGATCGGCTAACTAGCTAGACGTGTCTATAAAAACACACGGCAAAACTAACTCCATGCATTTTAGCCTGACGATTCCCTCCGGGGGTGAAACGGGGAAGCCTCTGTGTAGCTTAATTGCCATACATATACTTTCATAACTTACTACCTAGCTCTACTCACGTATTGAGCACTGTTGAAGTAAATACTGAAGGTCGATACATAAAAAATTATATCCCATTTATGTGGATACTTGAAATAATATATATATATATATATATATATATATATATATATATATATATATATATATATATATATATATATATATATTTCATGATATTTTGGGAAGTACACAATTTTATTATTGCAAAGGGAAGACGAATTTTATCGTTCATGATTAAAAGTTAATCAAGAAAAAATAAATTTTAAAAAAGCCAGTCGACCGGTTTCGCCCTCTCTTAACAAAGGCAGAGATGACCAGAGGATAACGGATGTCGACTCCTTCTAGACTAATACCGCTTGGTGCCAAACGTGTCCGTCACGAGTGGTCCTGCCAGGAACTGGGGTTCCAGATGTCATATCTCTGGCACAGCCTCTATCACGATGATGAAGCTTTTGACTTTAGGGGCCGTAGTTGTTGTTTGCACTACAATAATAAACACGAGACCTGCATACATTTACACAAAATCTTTCAACATATTTTACTCCCGGGCAACGCCAGGTTCATCTGCTAGCATCTGCAAACAAACAATTATAACTAATTTTCTCTAATCAACCGTGGAATTTTCGACGCAGTTGTACATTACGATAAAAATGTGAGGGAGACAACTCCATTCTATTTTTACCCAAACCCTAACCCTAACCCTAATCTGACAAAAAAGGAATTTAATTTTTTGTTTTCGTAATAACTAGAGAATTTATATCAAATATTAATAAAAAAACAACTTTTTTTTTACATTTTAAAAGGTTTGTTTATCAAAATTTATCAAACAAAAAAGTGACACACACACAAATGCAAAGGCGTAAAGGCACGGCTCATCAATTCTCAACTCACACGCACAATCGTACGCTTACGCACCCTGACAAAAAAGTGACACACACGCAAATGCAAAAGCGTAAAGGCACGGCTCATCAATTCTCAACTCACACGCACAATCGTACGCTTACGCACCCTGACAAAAAAGTGACACACACGCAAATGCAAAAGCGTAAAGGCACGGCTCATCAATTCTCAACTCACACGCACAATCGTACGCTTACGCACCCTGACAAAAAGTGACACACACACAAATGCAAAAGCGTAAAGGCACGGCTCATCAATTCCTAACTCACATGCACAATCGTACGCTTACGCACCCTGACAAAAAAGTGACACACACGCAAATGCAAAAGCGTAAAGGCACGGCTCATCAATTCTCAACACACACGCACAATCGTACGCTTACACACCCTGACAAAAAAGTGACACGCACACAAATGCAAAAGCGTAAAGGCACGGCTCATCAATTCTCAACTCACACGCACAATCGTACGCTTACACACCCTGACAAAAAAGTGACACACACACAAATGCAAAAGCGTAAAGGCACGGCTCATCAATTCTCAACCTGCGTGCACACACATTTATACAGTTACACGCACTAACGTAACACAAACACACACACAAATGCACACATATACACACTGATACATTACAGGCACAAACACATTCGTTTTCTTGCACGTGACATTCCTAGCGGAACTTTCTCTGAGAACTGAACGTTTCAAATGAACAATTACTCACATAAAATGTCTTGTAATTTTGTACTCATATAAACATCTTGTACTCGTTAAACAAAGTTTTTTCTTTCATTGAACTACTGTTGTATTACCAGTTTGTAATAAAGTTTATGGTATGAAAAGTCGTAATCGTTGCTACTACTCCTGCCTGGACCGCGGCAGTACGCGTTTCGCATATTCGTCGTCTGTGGGTGAACTCTTTCTTCTCTGCTGTCGTTCTTGTCTGCAATAAAAGCCATGTCGAAATCTTCGAAGACAAACTCTGCTTTTAACTTTCATTCATTTATTCAAGCGTTGTTATTTTATCTGGGGGTAAATTAATCATGTCGAGAGAGACTAGAGAGAGAGTAAATCCCACGTTATCG
The DNA here is from genome assembly GCA_963556195.1 of Sepiola atlantica. Classification (NCBI taxonomy): domain Eukaryota; kingdom Metazoa; phylum Mollusca; class Cephalopoda; order Sepiida; family Sepiolidae; genus Sepiola; species Sepiola atlantica. The sequence goes on from OY744552.1 coordinate 46,527,195, forward strand.
TAGTTAGTTATTCAAGTTTCTTAACTTTCCCTAGATGAGGGGGGGGGAAGGATTCTCGCACTTGTCTTTACATTGTGAATCGCACGTCTTATCAGTTCGCCTTCTGAAAACAGACTCAATCAAATTCTCTTCTCACCAGAACGAGTCACGTCACAGACCGCTTTGTTTCCCACACAAGGCCCGCGAAATCACAGAGCCCTTGCAGCTGCAGACTGACCTCTCTGAACTGAGGTCTCATCACATGGTAATCTTGTCACGTCTGCCAGCTCCGACTGTGAGAACAAGACCTTTTCTGCACTCGACTGCCCCGCGTTAATTCGCGCAAGTCAAACCCGATCTGTCACAGATACGCCCATCCACAGGGCCATTATCTTTCCCTGTTTTTTTTTTCTGCTTGTCTTCATTTTCTAATGTTTTTATAACAATTTAATTGTCAGCGTGAATCTTTGCATTTTCTCTAAGATACAATTTCAGTCAACATCTAAACGAACAAGGGTCTGTAGCAGACTGAAATAGGATCTATTTCTTCTCGTCCCCTGTGAGTAAATTGGTCATACGCTGACCAATCGGCTTGTAGGGCGTATTGATATCAACTGTCCACTCATGAACTATTTTCTACCACCTGGTCAGTTGAAGACTTCAGGAGAGAGAAATCGGTCAGCAACGAAGAAACATCTCTCTCCTGCCTTTCCCCTGCATCGTTCCAGCAGCAGCCATCTCCACTGGGAATATATTTGCTGACGACCCGGCAGCCTCTTTTCTTCACTGGGACACAGTTCCAACCCTCTGTTAAATAAACCCTTTTTTGTTGCCTGTTACTCGGTTGTTAGTATCTGTTCCGATGGATACTGCACCCCATAGACTGGTATTGTCTTGGCCTTCGGGGCTTGATTTACGCCGGTCCTGTGCAGTTCTAGGAGGTCCACCCTCCCAGGCTTCGCCTCCCCTCTTTGGGGTGGAGTAAGTTTATTGCTTACTGCCTGAGGCGCCCCTACCGGGGAATGCCG
>OY744552.1:46535701-46600701 GCA_963556195.1 Sepiola atlantica
TAGAAAGATAAAGAGAGAGAGAGAGAAAGAAAGAGAGAGATATCAAGGGAGATAAAGAAATAGATAGATAGAGAGAGAGGAGAGCGGGAGATAAAGAGAGAAAGAAAGAAAGAGAGAAAGAGGGGATACATAAAGAGAGAGATTGAAAGATAAAGAGAGAGAGAGAGAGAGAAAGAGAGAGAGAAAGAAAGAGAGAGAGAGAGAGAGAGAGAAAGCGAGAGAGAGAGAGAAAGAGGGGGGATAAAATACAAAATGATCATAGCAAAAAATCATCGCTGACGTGTCATTACAAGCAGCGAATAATTAATTCCGAAAAAACAAGACCTCGCCATCACAAGAATATTAAAACAATAGTCGCCACAACAAATTGCCGGCTTTTTCGTTGGTCGCCATCAGATTTCGGATCACGTGCGATTGGCAGAATAATAAATCATATATTTTATAGTCGCATTCGGTTCGTTAGCAAATATCGCCATTATATTCCGATGATTGACAATTTTCTTTCAAAATATTCAGTGAATTCTTTTCATAAAAAAACATTTTACAATATATTTACATATCGCCACTAAATAAAGGCATTTCTTTTAAGCAATTCTTATCAAAGGACAAACTCTTGTTTTTATTTCGTTTTTTTTTTGGGGGGGGGGGGGAGGGAGTTGTTTTACAGCATATCAACCTTTTTTTAAAAAGTTATTTAATGACAAAACATAATATTCATTGCAAACAATACATTGGTAAGGTTTGCCTGTTTTACGGCATATCAACCCACTTGGGGTTTTGTTGTTGTTGGTTACCTTTACGAATTATTTTAGCTAATAATGACACAGGTAAAAATGACACAGTAAAAATGGCACAAGTGGATAAATAGGAAAAATATAGATGAAAATCTCACAATGAGTTTATCAAAATCTAGAATAAAGGGAACATTAAAAAGTTTTACAAATTGAAAAGAAATTTATACCTACTTTAAAAGCAAACTATTTAAACTCTTCTCCTAAACCTAGCTACAAGCCCCAACCCTGAATTTTTCTAAATTTGCCCCTGGGTTTATTGATCATGCGTATCCCTTACCTGTACCATTTTTACCGTTCCATTTTTATTGTGCCATTATTACCGTTCCATCTTTAACTGTGGTGTGATTTTTACCGTTCCATTTTTACCTGTGCCATTATTACCGTTCCATCTTTACCTGTGCCATTTTTACCATTCTATCTTTAACTGTGATTTTTACCGTTCCATTTTTACCTGTGCCATTATTACCGTTCCATTTTTACCTGTGCTATTTTTACTGTTCCATTTTTACCTGTGCCATTATTACCGTGTCATCTCTACCTGTGCGATTTTTACCGTTCCATTTTTACCTGTGCCAGTATTACCGTTCCATCTTTACCTGTGCCATTTTTACTGTTCCATTTTTACCATTCTATCTTTAACTGTGTGATTTTTACCGTTCCATTTTTACCTGTGCCATTATTACCTGTGCGATTTTTACCGTGTCAACTTTACCTGTGCGATTTTTACCGTTTCATTTTTACCTGTGCCAGTATTACCGTTCCATCTTTACCTGTGCCACTGTTACTGTTCCATTTTTACCATTCCATCTTTAACTGTGTGATTTTTACCGTTCCATCTTTACCTGTGCCACTTTTACTGTTCCATTTCTACCATTCCATCTTTAACTGTGTGATTTTTACTGTTCCATTTTTACCTGTACCATTATTACCGTTCCATCTTTACCTGTGCGATTATTACCGTTCCATTTTTTTTGTGCCATTTTTACCTGCCCCATGTTTACTCGTGTGGTTTTTAGCATTCAATTTTACCTGTGCGATTTTTACCTGTGCCATGATTACTGTGCAGCATGACGTAATATATAATAGATAAATCATGCGTATCTATGTAGGTATAGCCGATCCTTATTTGTTGCAGTGAAGAAAATGTCTTACTTTGAAAAAGATTTTCTGCATTTTATTTACAGAAGAAGAGAAATGATGTTGAGGACGGCCAAACGCTTAAGGACGGTGCATTGCAGCAAAAGCCAGAGCGAAAAGCGATTACGCGTTTGGTGTATCGGACACCGTAAACTCCCTTAAAGTTGTAGACCGCCTCTAAAATATTTGCATCAAGAGGTGCATGATTTGGGTCGCCCGAGAAAACAGGTTGGGAACCAGTGCTCTGTTTTTGCTTTGTGCCATTATTAGCGTACATCAGATTTTATGGGGTTTCAACCACTGTTGGGTCATTTTAGATAGCCCGTAGTCAAGATGAAAAAAATAATTCGTTATTCCGTTGCAAACACGCAACGAGAAACAATAAAAACACCTCGTCAGCAAACTCCTAACCGTAATCCCACTCCTAACCCTAAGGTCCCGACTTCTTGGGCCTGTCGTCCATGGTATCATTAAATAAATTAGGCACTTCACGATAGATAATGGTGGTGGTGGTGGTTTCAGATACAGACGAGGCCCTTAGAGGTGTTGGCAGTAGCAAAGGAAAGGGATTGATGTCACTTCTGACCACGTTGATTTTAGCCCTTTCTGTTCTTGATGCTTGACGAATACGATTGTAGAAAACTATCCTCCCGCTAAACCCCATTGACATGAACGAGTAGCGAAGATAGTATGAGCATGTTTCTCCAGTGATTCTCTTTCTTTCTCGCTCGTGTAAGCAAAGAAACCACCACATCTGTCTGTTTATTAAATAAATATTTGAAAATCTATACATGGCCTTCGGTTTAGTTTGTGCATGACAATGATGGATACCGGCCAACCTGACGAAAAGCTGATACTCGATGGTAAGCAGAAATGCAACATCTCCGATAAGGAATATCGAACATCGGGCAATCGAAAATATAACAGGAGTGATGGTCAGTCCTAGAAGCTTATCAAAGCAGGGGGCTTCTTCAAAGAGAGATACATTCATTTTAATTGGGGCAAAGTAAGGATCCGAGCGTTGGTGGTGAAAAGAGAGAAGCTTAATTTTAGACGTATTTAAAGTAACCAGACACATTTTCACCATTGCACGACGTGCTCCAGGTCGGAAAAGAGAGAACCAGAAAGATCTTGATCATCAATGCTCTTCGAAGTGTTGCCATAGATGGTTGTGTCCTTGGCATTAAATGTCAACGAATTATCTTAGAATGTGATTTTTCTTCAAGGCGAGAGCCATTCATTTCAATCGAGGCAAAGTACACGCATACTTTACTGAAAGAAGTTATTTTTTTCATCCATGCTCCCGGGCAATGCCGGGTAGCCATGCTAGTTTATAAATAAATTGATGACACAATAACGCGTGGATTAAATTAGTTTTTTTTATTTCGAATAGATTTCATACAAATTCTACACCTCATTATCAAAGGCGGAAGTTAAAAAAAAGAAAAGAAAAAAAAGGGAATAAAAACAATGTCTTTGAAATTTCCAGACAATCCCCCCCCCCCACCCCACTCGAGGATAAGCAGTTACTTCTTTTGGAAAAAGGACATCAATGACGATTGCTTTTGTTTTCCTTTGTCTGCGATCGCCTTGGCAGCAGCAGCAGCTGGACCGATTTTCTTCTGTAAAAATAGAATAAAAAATTAACAAATAAATAAATTAACAAATCACTTTGGAGATTAAAGTGTTTCTAAGGTTCGGTCGGTCGTTTTTCAGTAGAAAAGAAAGAAAATCGGCAGAACTGTTTAAATGTTTTAAAAAATTTTTTTTTTTTAATTCTGCAGAAAATTTGCCCCCCCCCCCCCCCGGTCCAAAAAAGAGTCTCCAATCTAATAAGTCGCGCACTCTCAACCAAACTACAGACCCTGTCCCATCGTTACATCCCGATGTGAGTTTTACAAGTACTTTAATGGAATGTGTTTCGACAGACTCGTACCACTGGTGCCCCTCGACGTAAATAACCCTGACTAACCCGACAAGCAGCAAAATCCCACCCTTTCACTGTAGAGGTCCCCAGATGCCAGGAGGCCTTCTACTCTGATAATTTCTTCTCTTGAACTTCTAGACTTTGGAATTCCTTCTGTTTCCTGCTTCCCTGACTGAACTAACATGTAGAAATTTAAATGTAATGTTAACAAACATATTTCTGTTCAATTCCCCACTTAGGATGCCCTTGTAGGTATGGTCCCTAATTCGCAGTAGCCCCTTATGTCTCAGTGGCAATGTGCCTTTTTTTGGGGTGAAAAAACAGGAAAAGAATAAAGAAAGATAAAGTGAAAGAAAGGCGGAAATTAAAAAAATAAGGAAGTAAAGCTCTAGCAATTGGGTAGAAATCAGCTTTCTCTAAAAAAAACAAAAAAAAAAAACGAAACAAGAAAGAAAAAAACAAGAAAGAAAGAAACAAGAAAGAAAGAAACAAGAAAGAAAAGTAAATAAAAATAAAAGAAAATACAGAAAAGAAAAGAATACAGAAAAGAAAGAAAAAAAAGAAAAGAAAAAAAAAAAAGAAAAAGAAAATTTTTTAAAAAAGAATTAAAAAAAGAAAAAAAAAGAATAAATGAAAAGAATTAAAAACGAAAAAATAAAGAAAAAAAAACAAAAAGAAAAGAAAAAGAAAAAAAAGCAGATTTCAAACAAAGAAAGAATGAAGAAAAGAAAGACAAAAAAAAAAAGAAAAGAAAGAAAAAAGAAAAGAAAAAAAAAAAAAGCTAATTTCAACCAAACAGCGATTTAAGCAGAAATTCACTTTTTCTGGATAAAAAAGCAGAATTCCGCTAAAAAGAGGAGGTGATACCTCGAAACATAAAAATGAAAATAAAATATAACACCATACCAATCTTTGATTGGACACAATAGGTTTGTAAATATTTATTCTTCAATATTGTTGTTTTATCTACGTTTGTCTCGTATGATTTTTTATCAAACAGTGTCATCAACCGAATATTGCAGCACTCAAATACCAACTTCTTACACAATATGCACAAGGCTTCAAGCAAACTACAACACTCTTTTAACAACTTGATTTGCTCAGGATTTATCTGCCACCTCAAAATCAAAAGAGGAGAGAGTAAGCCTTGGGAGGAGGGGTACACTAAAAGCAGGAGCCTCATGCAACCATTTTTTTTTACCATTGAATCTTAATATAACAAATACTTTGATTCACTGAAATTAATTCATATGAATCCATTTTTTTTTCTTTTTTCATGGAAATCGCTCCAGACAAGACATGAAGCCACTTGATGTAAGGAGCTAAGAAGAACGAATAATGATTATCGCTAAGACAGGAAATGCCTATTGGTTTAAGCTTGAAAAGACCAAGGCTATAGGTAGGAGGAAAACAGTCAGCAGAAAGAAAGTTCCACAATCCTGCAAATTTTGGAAGGAAGCTACTGGAATACAATGAGGTATCAAAAACAGCGAATTGATGGAGACCACGAGACCAACGGGTCAAATGAGCTGGGATAAAGGAAGCAAAGAACAGATCCAAAATTTCTGAAGAACACATGCCATAATAGTATTTAAAGAAAAGACCGAGACTAGCAACATAATGTCAGTAAGTGAGAGGGTACAGAGAAAAGAAAGGGTGGAGCCAATCAAATTACAGATATTTTTCTGCACCTTATACGAGAGATAGAGGATGTTGGCAAGTCTGCTGCAAAGAAGGTAAGCTCCCTCTACTGGGTGAGAAAACTTTGCACAACTATCAGTATCCTATCATCATCATATTCGGTTTAACATCCATGACGGCTTTACGAAATTGACTTCCAAACAAACCTATCTCCGGCCAGGTCTTTATTTATCCCTCTTTCTCAAGTCCATTTTATCACTTCCTCCAATGTTTTCGTTGACCTTCCCTTGTGAACTGGACCTGCTACCTAAACTGTTCTACATCTACTGACTCAAGAACTTTCATCCATTCTTTCAACGTGGCCATACCATTTTTAATCTTCCTCTGAGGTCATCAGAACTAAGCTTATCTTTAAGGCTCACATTACACATCCATTGTATTATTCTCATGTCATTTCTTTCCATGCAACGTATATCCTCAACCAGGTTTCACTTCCATACATAATCACACTGCGTACACATGCCGGATAGACTCTTTCTTTGATCGACAGTGGTAACGCTCTGCTGGTTAGTAATGGCAGTAATTCCCTGAACTTACTCCATCCACTCCTAACTCTTGCAACCTGCCACTGGTCGAATTGGTGTTGTTCGTACAAGTTGGGGATACGTCCTTGACAATCAGTCCGACACTGGCTTTGTTGCTGTTAGGCTGGGGTAGAGTTCCGTTCAGTCTGAGGAGGTCCACCTTCCCAGGCGTTACCCTCTCAGACTCCCACCTAGTGTGCTGGCTTTTCAAAAACCCACCTAACCTTGTGTTTCACCTCGTGCAGAGAAGGTAAATAAACATAACACCTGCTCCACCCTGTGCTCCAATTGTATCACCAAGGTAACAAAACTTCTCGACAACCTAAAATCAAATCTCATGCTTACTTGGACTGAAGGTTTTGAAGGATTCGAGTCTTTGTTGGATGACGGCTGTTCCATATCAGAAGCATCCGTAGAATCACTCTCCATGACAGTTTCAGTAACTGCAGCAGTTATAAAAAAAACAAAAAAACAGTTTAATCAGTAAAAAAAAGAAAAAAAAAAGTTTAATAAGTAAAAACAACGAAAAAAAAGGAAAAAAAAAGAAAAGTTTAATCAGTAAAAAAAAAGGAAAAAAAAAGGTTTAATCAGTAAAAAAAAAAAAAAAGAAAAAAAAAAGAAAAAAAAGAAAACAGTTTAATAAAATATCTCAATATTAAAACAGGATTAAAAAAAATCATTTATAACAGAACTCAAAATGCCTCTGGATAATTTTTAGAGGTTGATACAAATCCATCCCTCTAAACCTGGTGCTACCACATCAGGTTGTCTGAAGATACCGGCTTCCTGACCAAAAATGCACCTAACATTGATGTTATTGTTTTTCTTTTCCCTTTCTCTTTGCAAACCTCAATTATGTTCTGCAAAGCCCAAAACAAAAACAACAATTTTCCTTTACAAAACAACCAAACAAAACAACATAAATAAATATTTGAAGATATAAAGAACTTGAGGCATAAGAACTTTTACCAAAATAACCAGATTTGGCATTAAATAACCCGAAAAGGGTTGATATGCCGCAAACAAAACAACCAAACAAAACACCATAAATAAATATTTGAAGATATAAAACACTTGAAAGCATACATTTTTTTACCAAAATGACTGAATCCGGCATTAAATAAACTGAAAAGGGTTGATATGTCGTAAAACAAAACAACCAAACAAAAACAATTCGAAACTATCTACTATACGCATTTATCAAAACACTTATACATAAAACACCTGTTACATAACTAGAAGAACACTTGTCCTATGATGGTTTGAATTAATTTCGCAAACAATAGTTTTGCACCACTTTTATGTCCACTTACAAAGATTAAAAATCAACATATAATGATACTAAATTCCAATTTTGATCAAAATCCATTAGATGATTTGGATTCTAGAAAAGTCTGATATTTAATGTTTTAGCTTAAGGGGTTTTAAAAAGAAATTGAAATTCATTGAATCTTGATTAATTCGAATCTAATGACTATGGATCAAATTGAAATTCAGTGAATCTTGCTTAATTGGTATCTAATGACTATGGATCAAATTGAAATTCAGTGAATCTTGATTAATTGGTATCTAATGACTATGGATCAAATTGAAATTCAATGAATCTTGCTTAATTGGTATCTAATGACTATGGATCAAATTTAAATTCAGTGAATCTTGCTTAATTTGTATCTAATGACTATGGATCAAATTCAAATTCAGTGAATCTTGATTAATTGGTATCTAATGACTATGGATCAAATTTAAATTCAGTGAATCTTGCTTAATTGGTATCTAATGACTATGGATCAAATTTAAATTCAGTGAATCTTGCTTAATTGGTATCTAATGACTATGGATCAAATTGAAATTCAGTGAATCTTGCTTAATTGGTATCGAATGACTATGGATCAAATTGAAATTCAGTGAATCTTGCTTAATTGGTATCTAATGACTATGGATCAAATTTAAATTCAGTGAATCTTGCTTAATTTGTATCTAATGACTATGGATCAAATTGAAATTCAGTGAATCTTGATTAATTGGTATCTAATGACTATGGATCAAATTGAAATTCAGTGAATCTTGATTAATTTGTATCTAATGACTACGGATCAAATTGAAATTCAGTGAATCTTGCTTAATTTGTATCTAATAACTATGGATCAAATTTAAATTCAGTAGAATCTTGAATAATTGGTATCTAATGACTATGGATCAAATTGAAATTCAGTGAATCTTGCTTAATTTGTATCTAATGACTATGAATCAAATTGAAATTTAGTGAATCTTGATTAATTGGTATCTAATGACTATGGATCAAATTGAAATTCAATGAATCTTGCTTAATTGGTATCTAATGACTATGGATCAAATTGAAATTCAATGAATCTTGCTTAATTGGTATCTAATGACTATGGATCAAATTTAAATTCAGTGAATCTTGCTTAATTGGTATCTAATGACTATGGATCAAATTGAAATTCAGTGAATCTTGCTTAATTGGTATCGAATGACTATGGATCAAATTGAAATTCAGTGAATCTTGCTTAATTGGTATCTAATGACTATGGATCAAATTTAAATTCAGTGAATCTTGCTTAATTTGTATCTAATGACTATGGATCAAATTGAAATTCAGTGAAACTTGATTAATTGGTATCTAATGACTATGGATCAAATTGAAATTCAGTGAATCTTGATTAATTTGTATCTAATGACTACGGATCAAATTGAAATTCAGTGAATCTTGCTTAATTTGTATCTAATAACTATGGATCAAATTGAAATTCAGTAGAATCTTGAATAATTGGTATCTAATGACTATGGATCAAATTGAAATTCAGTGAATCTTGCTTAATTTGTATCTAATGACAATGAATCAAATTGAAATTTAGTGAATCTTGATTAATTGGTATCTAATGACTATGGATCAAATTGAAATTCAGTGAATCTTGCTTAATTTGTATCTAATGACTATGAATCAAATTGAAATTCAGTGAATCTTGCTTAATTTGTATCTAATGACTATGGATCAAATTGAAATTCAGTGAATCTTGCTTAATTGGTATCTAATGACTATGGCTCAAATTGAAATTCAGTGAATCTTGCTTAATTGGTATCTAATGACTATGGATCAAATTGAAATTCAGTGAATCTTGATTAATTTGTATCTAATGACTACGGATCAAATTGAAATTCAGTGAATCTTGCTTAATTTGTATCTAATAACTATGGATCAAATTGAAATTCAGTAGAATCTTGAATAATTGGTATCTAATGACTATGGATCAAATTGAAATTCAGTGAATCTTGCTTAATTTGTATCTAATGACTATGAATCAAATTGAAATTCAGTGAATCTTGATTAATTGGTATCTAATGACTATGGATCAAATTGAAATTCAGTGAATCTTGCTTAATTTGTATCTAATGACTATGAATCAAATTGAAATTCAGTGAATCTTGCTTAATTTGTATCTAATGACTATGGATCAAATTGAAATTCAGTGAATCTTGATTAATTGGTATCTAATGACTATGGATCAAACTGAAATTCAGTGAATCTTGATTAATTGGTATCTAATGACTATGGATCAAATTGAAATTCAGTGAATCTTGATTAATTTGTATCTAATGACTATGGATCAAATTTAAATTTAGTGAATCTTGCTTAATTTGTATCTAATGACTATGGATCAAATTGAAATTCAGTGAATCTTGCTTAATTGGCATCTAATGACTATGGATCAAATTGAAATTCAGTGAATCTTGATTAATTTGTATCTAATGACTATGGCTCAAATTGAAATTCAGTGAATCTTGCTTAATTGGTATCTAATGACTATGGATCAAATTGAAATTCAGTGAATCTTGATTAATTGGTATCTAATGACTATGGCTCAAGTTGAAATTCAGTGAATCTTGATTAATTGGTATCTAATGACTATGGATCAAACTGAAATTCAGTGAATCTTGATTAATTCTTATCTAATGACTATGGATCAAACTGAAATTCAGTGAATCTTGATTAATTGGTATCTAATGACTATGGATCAAACTGAAATTCAGTGAATCTTGATTAATTGGTATCTAATGACTATGGATCAAATTGAAATTCAGTGAATCTTGATTAATTTGTATCTAATGACTATGGATCAAATTTAAATTCAGTTAATCTTGCTTAATTTGTATCTAATGACTATGGATCAAATTTAAATTCAGTGAATCTTGCTTGATTTGTATCTAATGACTATGGCTCAAATTGAAATTCAGTGAATCTTGATTAATTTGTACCTAATGACTATGGCTCAAATTGAAATTCAGTGAATCTTGCTTAATTGGTATCTAATGACTATGGATCAAATTGAAATTCAGTGAATCTTGCTTAATTGGTATATAATGACTATGGCTCAAATTGAAATTCAGTGAATCTTGATTAATTTGTATGTAATGACTATGGCTCAAATTGAAATTCAGTGAATCTTGCTTACTTGGTGCCTATGATTATAAATCAGATTCAATGCAAATCTCAAATGTCTGAATGTTCAAATGGGAGGTTGTCGTGCCCATTAAAAACCCTTTAAAATACCACAAAAAAACTAAAATTTGAAGAATATTTATTAATTGATGTTTAATACCCATATATATGGCATAATCACATTGACACACCGGTTCCTGTTAGAACACCAAAGTTAAGTGACGTTGAGCCTGGCCAGTACAAGACGGGTATGTTAAATGAAAATTATTTCTTCGTTTTTCTGTGAAGAAGACTACAGTTAGATTAATTGCTAACTGGGGAGGGGAAGTAGTTATTTGCTAGTTTGATAAAAAAAAAGTTCAATAGTAAAAAATTCTAACTACAGAGCAACCATGTTCCCATTTACATATTTATATGCTCGTTAGCAGAACGAACCTCTAGAAACAATATTATAAAAACGTGTTAACATGCACTTGGCTCCATGTTTTGGTAGGTGCGTGCAGATGGCAGACATAGCTACAAACTAACCTTTTCTCAAAGTGAAGGTAAAGCCTGGGAGGATGGACCTCTTGAGACTGAACAGGACCATACCTCAGCCCGACAGCAACAAAGTCCCTGTCAGACTGATTGTCGAGGACGTATCCCCCCAATACAAGGTAAGTATTATGGTATATATATAGTGTATATAGTATATAGTGTATATGGTATATATATAGTGTATATGGTATATAGTGTATACAGTATATATATAGTATATATAGTGTATATGGTATATATATAGTGTATATGGTGTATATATATAGTGTATATGGTGTATATATATAGTGTATATGGTATATAGTGTATATATACATATATGGTATACAGTATTTCCAGAAGAAATTCCATGAAAAACAAATGAATGAGTCATGTCCACCCTGAGAGAATGGCAAAGTTGAAACAAGCAATTACACAACAGCTCTTGAATGCCATCCTTAGGAAAGAGTAAAAATATTCCGCAAGTTTAACACTGAAGGTTTCTATTTGTTCCAGTTGACAGAAAGGAACAAATTGGTTGGTGCGAGACTGTAAACATGCAATAGGTGGTTGCATGTTTAGCGATGCATGTGAATGGCAGCCTTGCTGCAGATGAGAGATGTTCGGAGAATAAATTGAAAATATATCTTATTGGACCACCCAGAGATGTTTTTTGTTGGAAATAAAATAAGTGCCTCATTAAATAGGGAATCATGCTGAGAGCAACCTACTTGAGAAAAGTAATGTTCCTAGATGAGCTCCAGATAAACCCCCTTAAGGACACTGTCTGACCGTTATCTCCAGTGGTCAACTACTGGGTGGTTGAATGGTGGCAACTGAGGGAGTCCAGAAGCCAAGATTTCCAGTCAGAAGTGAAAATATTCCAGGAAATGGGAAGCGGAGGGGTCAGAGTCGGCCCTCTGGGCATGACACAGGCAGTTTTTTTTTTTTAGGGCTGCCAGTCAGTTGGGTCGGTATGCCTCTTTGGGCAAGGAAGGCCTTTGGGGCTCTTAGCTAAAGGATTGCGTTGATTGGACTTATATTTTATTTGGCCGGGATAAAAGATCTCATTTTGCAAGTCTGCTATTCAACCTAAGAAAACGAGTAGCACTTGTAATCTACAAAAAAATAAACATCTGTTAATTGTTTATAAACTGGACTTAGGGTTAGGGTTAGGGTTTTACTTGGGATGAGAATTCTTTGTTGCAGCATTGACTGAGCCGAACGGCAACTTTGCACAACGAGCAGGACGATCACGGTCAGTGCAGTGAACGCACTCATGCACATTCATGCATCTAATATGTGGGCAATCCGCCGTAGATAAGTGTTATCGATCAGGTTAAGAAATGCTGGTTTGTTTCAAAAGAAATAAATTAATAAATCATTTAATGAGAGGAAGCTCCGACTCACCCATAAACCCTTCATCGTTCAGGTAAGTTTTCTTCTTCTTTCTTTTAATATGCTTCCGTCGACGGCCATCGCTCGTCACCAAAACGGTTGCCGCCGGCTCTTCTTTCTTCACTTTCTTTTGTTCAGGAGTGCTGGGAATCGGTGATTCATCTTCTTCTATCGATTCTTCTTTCTCTTCTTCGTCTTTTTCTTTTTTGTCATCTTTTTCTTCTTCTTTCTCTTCATCATCCTTTTTCTCATCTTCGGAATCAGGTGTTGCTGCTACAGGACTAGGAAGAGGGTCTTCCGTTTCCATTTCTTGAGAGAGAGAGAGAAAGAAGAGAAGAGAAGGAGATATATAAAATAAAATTACAGAGATCAGGGATGTGGTGGCCAATGGTAAAAAAAATCTGAAATCAAAATGAATTTCCCAACCCGTTTCAAATTTAATATAAAATGATCCCCCCATTCCCTGGTCATTCTAGCTTTTTAGAGTAGTCAGCCAAAAAAATTTTGCTATGGGAGATAAATTCTCTGCAGATTTTTTTTTGGGGGGGAGGGGGGGGGGCGAAAAGGGTCAGAGTTTTAGTAGATATAAACTTTTGTTTCTGAGGCCTTCTACCAAATGACTATAAAAATGCAGTAAGCTGCATTTTTTTTTAAGTAATGCATATGAATGGCGGACGTTGCAAGTGTTAGATGCTCGGCCAAAGGAAGGGGGGCACAAAATAAAGTGAAAATGTCTTTGGTTTTATTTGGGCCACCCCAAAAGTTTGTTTCCCTTTAAGATTAATTAAGTATCTCGTAAAAGGCGGAACTCATGCTGGTATGTTCACGGATTGTCGCCATGATAATTCTCTGTCTGACATTCATCTCCGGGGATATCTTAAGTGGTCAATGGCTGGGTGGTTTATGACCAGAGATAAACACCGGGCCAGGAAGGAAGAAAGAGATGGGAGGGGAGATCTGGGCATGACAGGAAGTTGGGGTTTGCTGGGAAAGCTGGCAGGCAGTTGGTCTGTTGTGTCAGGTTGGACTTATGTTCTATTTCACCGGGATAGAGAGATCTCATTTTGCAACTTTGCCATTCGACGGGGGACACGAGTTTCATTTGTAAAACTCTAACAAATAAATTTGTTACTTGTTTATAAACTGGAGTTGTGATTCTGCTTGGCATGAGAGTTCATTGTTGCAAAACAGAGTGAGATTCTACAACAACCTTTGGACCGGCACGACGTGTGGAGACGATTACGGCCAATGCAGTGAATGCTCGAACAAACACGCATACATACATACATGTTAACATAGCAAAGAGATTGGTCAAACTGAACCAAAAAAAAAGAAAAAGACAAAGCTTCTTCACTGCTGCTGATGTCAAAGAGATCATCTAGGAGTCGAACGCTACATTTTGTGATGTCACCCAGTGTGCACGGAGACAAACAAACAAAAAAGATAATAAACAAGATCATTAGCATAAAGGGTTCTCTACGAATAGATCCTCACTTTAAGTGTTTGTGTTGCACCGGCGCAGCAAGACCAATAGATGGCAGACAACTGATGGAGATGGATACTAGTGATGGCAAGCTTGAAGTAGTGACGGAATTTCGTCAACTTCGAAACGTGCTGTCATCAGGTGGAGGCTGTGAACTCGCGGCAGCTACACGTTGCAAGTCTGCCTGGAGACAGTTTTGGAATTATTATTAAGTGCAGTGAATTCTAAGTGCCCTGTGATTGGATGAAAATCAGCCAATCACAGACCACTGCTTCAATCTCGGCAGAAACCCAGGAGAGCGCCTTTTTTTGAAAATATCGGCCTCTTCTCTCCAGCCTCACAGCCATCAACATCATTCCTTCTCTGCTGTGTCAGGTGAGAGCGGACACATGCTTTTTTAGCGTATATAATACGCGCGAAACCCTCTTGATGTTCTCAACTACTCTTCACAGCATCCTGTTACAAGACAACTGGCATTTACAGTGAGTCCGCAAAGGCACTTCTTTTGCAAGCAACATTCTATTTCTTTCTTCTCTTTTTTATCTATATAAATACCCTTTCTTTATCTACCCATGTTGTTTGTTATCTCTGACCTTGTCTAGTCACGTTTTTATGCCACCAACTTTCTTCCAACAGACTATAGTCTTCGTCCTTCAGTTTAATGGGAAAAATCCCAACAACAGTTTAAAAGAGCTGCTACCAATCCTAACAAATGAACAACAGCTACGAGAGGTCGTGTATACTCCTCATGTGTCAGAAGTGTGCTAATGTATAGCTCTGAAACTTGGGCTGTCTCTGCCGACACACTAAAGTAACTGCATCGTAATGACAAGGCAATGGTCAGATGGATCTGTTTGATGAGGCCTGAACAAAGCATACCAAACTCTACTTGCACAAGTGAACTTGAAAAGCCTCACGAACATCATGCAGAAGAGCAGACTGCGTTGGTTGGGGCACGTTCAGCGCAGTTGAATGCACCAGCAGAAAAGACCACCACTGGCAGACCCAGGTTGTCTTGGAGGACGCGTCAAATGTGATATGAAAGCCATGGGTATAGATTCCATCAGGTCTCACCAAAGACAAGAATGGAGAGGAAAACTTAGATCGAGTCTAGACAATCAGACTCCACCCTCATCAGATGATTAATTGTAGTCCGATTCAACAAATAAACCGGTTGATGATAATGATGACTGGTAAACGGCATGTGACACTTTACGTCATAGGTCATTTTTATAACCTCGTCATTTAGGTTATAATAAATAATAACTTGTAAAGAAAATGGATGAACTATCAACAGAAACGTTTAACAGATTTATTAAAACTGAACACAGAATGAATTAATGAGTTAATTGACCGCTGTACGCGAATTGAGATATTAACAATCTGAAGACGTGGTCTGTTTACTTTCTCTCTGGGCAGAACTACATTTCCAAGGGCGATAACTCTTAACTTCCCGAAATGGTTCAAGGGAAGTAAATCATTTTCGTTAGCTGTCCTAACAGTCATCTAGATCAGAGGTCTTCAAAGTGGGGGTCGCGACCCCCAGGGGAGTCGCGTAACCATAGAAAGGGGGGGGGTCGCCAAAATTATAACTATGGAATTTTTAAAATAATATTCAAACTTATTTTTTATTTATAAAAAATTTTGGTGGGTCACGAAAAATTTTTTTTTCCAAAAAGGGGTCGCGACAAAAAAAGTTTGAAGAGCACTGATCTAGATGAAGGATCTCTTACCCCCCCCCCATTCCTCACTAATTAGATTAGTGAATTCATTTTGTTATGTCATCAACTGTGCACAGTTATTCCCAATCTGTTTTAATGGATGCCATCATCCCTTTGTGACATCATCAAGTGTGCATGGTAACAAACAACATCCACAGAGTTTCAATAGTGTAGGCTTTTGTTTTTGAGGTCTTCGACCAAACGACAAAAACGTTGTTCATCTCAAAGTGAAAGGATAAACTGAAAAAAAAAAAAAGAAAAAAAAAAAGACGAACCTTCTTCTTCTTCTTCTTCTTCTTCGCTGCTGCTGTCAAAAAGGTCATCTTTTATCCGTCGGCGCTTCTTCTTCTGGACGAAATCGTCATCTGAAATTATCAAAGAATTCAAATTGACAGAAGGAAACCCAGTCGGCCATTGTTCATCTCCATTAATAATAACCAGAGATAACTGTTAATTATACAATTTAATTGAACATTCTAGTAGTAAAAAAAGGGGGCGACCCAAAGGCTCCCTTTTTATTGGCTACTACACGGAGATGTAGGGGAGGGTGCCACTTCTTTCCCACATACTCTTGATCCTTACCGTAAATTAGTGAATGTTTAGCAAGGAGGCATCAAGTATAAATTTTCGAATCTTTGGTATGATTTGACCGAGGATTGAACCCCAGTCTCCCAGCCCATTAACAAACACTGAATATTGTGCTAAATTCAAAATCAACATAAAACCATTAGAATAAATTACAACAACAAAAAAAATTTTTTTTTTAAATTAAAAAACTGCATTAAAAAATAAAAATTAAATTCTGTATGTTTTATTCAAAGGCAAAAAATATTAAGAAAAAACATTCAATTTTTAGCCTAATTGATATATAGATAATAAATAATTGATATATATATAATAAATAAGGAGAATAGAAGATGGACCTTGGGTTTACTTTCAGCATCCTTGTAACTCTCTCTTCCCTTATTTTGTCCTTTAGTCGTCACATTCCATGAGCGATGTTTCTGACAAAGGAGGAAGAATTGCTGTTTTCTGGGTCGGAATCTATCTAACACTTATCGTTGGCTGCTTTCTGACCTTGAAGTAGTATTTTTTTTAGCTCCTTACATCAAGTGGCTTCATGCCTTGTCTGGAGCGGTTTCCATAAAATATATATATATATATATATATATAATAATATTTTTAAAAATTAAAGAGAGCACAAAAATGTAAAATATTTTTAATTTAAATTCTTTCATCGGTAAATTGACCCCCAATTTAATTTGGGGACAACGAGATCTACTTATCATACAATGTACCCAGGGGTTGAAAAATTTGATTTCTGATGGGCAGCAGATGCGCCTGAAGCTACTATTTTTTTTCAAAATTTAGACCAACCGCATAAGAAAAAAAAAAAAAAATGACCTAAAATTTAATTTGTAAGAATTTATGCCTATTTAAATTCGAATAATAGAATTTAAAGGACATTTTTTTCCGAGATGCATCGGATATTATATTAAGAACGAGGAGAAATCCGAAGCAAAATAATATGACATTAATTTATTTAATAAAAAAACTTTTCGTATTTTAGCAAAGGAGTTGGGGAAGCATTAACTAAATGCTAAGGGGGAAACATTGTCTCCTTTCACCAGTGTGATTCCCCCATATGGGGAGCATATATAATTATAAAATATAATTATCCACAGACACATGTTTCGCTGTTTTATGGCTCATCATCATGACTGGTTGTTTGGTTGTTTTACGTCACATCAACCCTCCTCGGGCTATTTAATGCGGAATCCGGTCATTTTGGGGAAAATTTTTATGCTTCAATCTCTTTATATTAGCAATACACATGAAAAAATTTAAATTGCTTAAAATATCCCAATAATGGCATATATAGAAAGAGCTTGATGATCTAAGAAAGAATCTTTTAAATTTTTTTAAATCTGACTAAAAATAATGAAGTTATGACTATTTTTGTGCCTTTAAGACCATATGCGTTTCGTCACATTTTTTACACTAATTTTTCAGTAAAAATGTTATATCTTTGTTAAAACACAAGATTAAGCTATGAAATTTACCATATAAATGTATTTTTGTACAAGGAATCAGAATGTGCCACTGAAAATCTCCAGAAATTAATAGTTTCCAAGTTATCTGCAGTAAATGCACATCAATATGCTGCAATATCTTTAAAAATACCATGTATCCATTAAAAAAAAGAAGTTAGAAAACTCAAAGTTGAATTGTAATACATTTTATGTACAAGAAACTAAAATCTAATACTAGGACTGTTTAAAAATGAATATATTGCAAGATTTCTTTGGCATTATTGTAGATTAACACCTTCCGCTAACTCCCCCCCTTGTTTTTTGTTTTGGGTTTTACAGAACATGATTGAGTTTACAAATAGAAAAAAAAGCAATAAAACATCAATGTTTGGTGCATTTTGAGTCAGGAAACTGATATCTTCAGACAGCCTGATCTGGTAGCACCAGGCATCATCATGGCTGAATTTAGCGAGATTCAAAACGAGGGACCATAGTGACTGAAATCCGACATCCTAACCACTTATAGCATATTTATTTCCCCGAAATATTTACCCCAAAAATTTATTTCCCCAAAATATGAACGTCGTTCAAAAGATTCTAAACCTCACCCAGAAAGAAAAGCCATAACTGAACATTTTTGTCGTCACTTCTCATAAAACTAGAAAAACTTGATTCAGATTGCAGGGATGAAAGTGACAATTTTCAAAAACCTCTGGAAAATATTTGGTGCTTGTTCACTGTTTCGGCCAGACGGAAAAATTATTTATGTGTGAAAACAATATTATGTACTTACTCACTGGTATTTTATTGTTCAATGTTGAAAAAATTAGGAAAAATTATCCAGTAGAACTTTAATTACAAATATTTTTACATTTTCCGTATCGTACAAGTCACTTCGATGACTATGCCTCCATTTGCTACCGTTCGACAGAAGTCAAGGGCAGATAATCAACAAACTAGGCGGTCATTTCCACGAAATTGCGGAAAGATACCCAGTTTCAATTTAATTACTTTAATTTTATTTACTTTCACATTAAATATACTCATTACAATAAATTATGTTTTTTATCAATGTACTTGTTTTTTTAAATTTTTTTTGTTTTTTAAATGAGTATTACCTGCCCTTGCAAATTATCTGCCCTTGACTTCTGTCCAACGGTAGCAAATGGAGGCAAAGTCATCGAAGTGACTTGTATGATACGGAAAATGTAAAAATATTTGTAATTAAAGTTCTACTGGATAATTTTCCCTAATTTTTTCAACATTGAACAATAAAATACCAGTGAGTAAGTACATAATATTGTTTTCACACATAAATAATTTTTCCGTCTGGCTGAAACAGTGAACAAGCACCAAATATTTTGTATTGGTACAAAAGTGGAGATTATGTGAAACTTTACGAGGAGAGTCCCCACCTAAAAAAAATTGACATAAAATAGAAGAATGCGGTGGGTTTTGGTGATATCTGAGCCTCAAATTTTACATAAATTTAAATTATAAAAACAATTATTTTTGGTACTGTTTCAGAAAAGGTAACCAAAAATTTACAGGCGTGACACATGTACTACAAATGTGAACGGAGAAAGACAAAGCAAGTTACGCCGTTCCGAATGTTACCGAAGCCTCCCCCTCTCCATGTTAAGAATGGCTTCTAAAACTCCACCTGTGCATCTATGTTTACATTATTCGAAACAGTACCTTGTTTTAGAAAAAAAAAAAGGTACTGTTCAGTCATACAGTTCAGCTCTAAGTACTAAATTCTAGACAGTGGTTAACAATCATTGAACCAAGCAAATTGAAGTCAAGTGGCGTCAATTTAAAAAAATCATGAAAAACTGTCTTTGTCAAAGCTTGCCACGTTTGTCTATATATACAACACAATCTCTTTTCGTCTTAGAGACCGAAGAGTTCCACTTCCTATCAGCTCAGCCTATATAGTCAAAACCCGAATCAAGGGAGATCACTCTTATCTCCAAAATGGTCCAAGAGAGATAACTACAGATAACTCTTAATCCACAGTCTAGTTTTTTTCTACTGTTTTTAGCAACTTTCAAACAGCCCTTGTACATTCAACTGCGTTCACTTACCAGAGTCTGAAGAAGCTGGCTTTTTCCTATGTTCAGTTCTGGAAATAAAAGATAGAACAAATGTTTGAATTAAATTTAAAAAAAAAAAGACGCAATTTATAGATAACTAAAAAAAAAATACCCGTCACAAAATGAACAAAATTAATTCATAGAACAGAACAGTTTTGCACCACTTTTATGTCCCTTTACCAAGATTAAAATCGAGATTTAATGATATTAAACCGTATGTCTATAAACCTTTTTCTAATTTTAATCAAAATCCACGACATGATTTAGATTCTAGAAAATGTCTAAAATTCAAGGCTTAATTCTTAAGGGAGGGTCTTCCAAAGAAATTTAAATTCAGGGCATCTTGCTTAATTGGTGTCTAATGGTTATGGATCAAATTTAATGCAAATCTGAAATATTTGAATTTTCAAATGAGAGGTTGTGCCTATATTTTAATCTTCTAGAAATCCTTTAAAATATAATGCTAGAAAACCTTATGCCTAAGATTACTATTCTAATTTTCATCAAAATTCATTACATGACTTTGATTGTAGAAAATGTCTAAAATTTAAGGCTTAAGCTTAAGGGGTCTAAATAAGAAATTGAAATTCAGAAAATCTTGCTTAATTGGTGTCTAATGACTATGGATCAAATTTAATGCAAATCTGAAATATTTTAATTTTCAAATGGGAAGTTATGCCTATATTAAGCCTCCTAAAACCCTCCTTAAAATACTCCAAGGAAACTGAAATTTGGGGAATATTTATTAATTAATAATTATTATGAATACCTCGTTAAAATTTCACAAAAATCTAAAGCATCTGAATTTTCATGAAGGGTGACCACCCCCTTTTTGCCCTCTTTGCATAAAACTTAATTAAACTAAATATAGTCAATATATTACTCATCCTTACGCTTAGGTGTGTTTCAAAATTCATAATGATCGGTTAATTAGTTTAGGAGTAATCCTGTACATACAAATATGTAAAGACGTTCTACTCCCCCCCCCCACACCATAAAAATAATGTAATTTATCATTTTAAATGTAGTTGCAGTGCTGACTACGTGGGTAGGACGACGTTAAGATTGGATAGTAGAGTCCAACAGCACATTCCGAGTACGATCATGAATGGAACCTTACAGTCAACGGACGTTCAAAATAACACATACGGGTCTTCCATTACAAACCATTTACTTAAAAACTCGCCGTGCGCTAGGAATTTTAGCATAGACTCCTTCAGCATTCTCAGTCATGCTCACTCGTTATACCATCTAAAAATCTTGGGAGACGATCCACGTTTGTCTTAAACGTCCCTCCCTTTGCAAGCAAAGGGAATGTCTATTGGGACTAGATGTGATCAGTCTCTAAGATTCATCCTCCATTGTACATATAACATAACGCTATTTTATTTTCTGTACTCTCTCTTTTCATCCCGTTTTTTTTTAAATCCCTCGTTTTTTTTTTTAAATCTCTCGATACAGCCTTTGTTAAGAGAGGGCGAAACCGGTCGGCTGGCATTTTTTTTTTTTCCTCTCTTTATTAACTTTTTATCATGAACGATAGAATTCGTCTTCCCTTCATGCTTGCTATAATAAAATTTTGTACTCCCCAAAAAATCATGAAATATATAAACGTATACACATATATAAATTGATATAAAAATAGCTCTTAGAAACAGATAATGTCTTGTTACCGAAAAGCGTTTGTGAGGATCAGAATAATAAATATATTATTTTGCAATTTTATTCATTAAAGTTTTTTCAGCTTCGATAACTGCTTTTATGTCAGGTATGAATCGCCTACATGATACGATCCGTTGATTTTTGCGATCAATTGATTTTTGTTCATATTTGCAGAAAGAAAAAAAAAATTTCATTGAAGATGATTCTCTTTGCTCAAAAGAATTTTTTATATTTTTATACTTTCAAATCTGTGCTAAACAGTAAAATAATTTTACTGATTTATCTCTATGATCTCCTCTGATGATAAAAGCATACACTTTGAAAATCCATGGATTAAGGAAAAAACAAGTCGCGCATGCGTGGTCCACCTCTGTATGTGACGAGTGTAAAATGCAATAAATTTGGGCAATTTGGGGCATTTTTGACTCCCCTTTGACCCCCTGGGGGCGCGAACCAGAATTTTATATCCAGAACAATTGCCTCTACATTTTGGCCAAGTTTTAGAGAAATTGAATGGATGGATCAAACGTTATGGGAGAAAAGGGTCATTTTTTGCCATTTTGGGGGCTTTTGATGCCCTGGGGCGCGAACCAGATTTTTTCCAAGGTCAGCGATACTTATTTTCTATTAGGAACAATTGCCTCCACATTTTGGCCAAGTTTCAGAGAAATTGAATAGATGGATGAAAAGTTATGGGGCAAAAAATGTCATTTTTTGCCATTTTGGGGCCTTTTGACCCCCTGGGGGGCTAACCAGATTTTTTTTCAAAAATCGGAGAATGTCACTTTCTAACCTGACCAAAGTTACAACTTCATGCAAAATTTCAGAGAAATTCAATGGATGGTTGCGGAGAAAAATCTGGACGGACGGACATGCCTCAAAACATAAGTCCCCCGATTTTATAAAATCGGGGGACTAATAAAAGTATACACTTTGAAAATCCATGGATTAAGGAAAGAAAAAAAAGAAGCTTATTTTTGTGGCATTTAGAAAACTAGTTTCTAGATTTTATTAATAAATATTCCAATTAACAAGTCGATGTTTTACCATTCTATCTTTTTGCGGAATCCTGATCGTCATCATCATATTCAGTTTAACATCTGTTTTACATGCGGACACGCATCGGACGGCTTTTAGAAATTGACTTCCAAACTAACCTATCTCTGGCCAGGTCTTTATTTATCCCTCTTTCTCTCATCTATCCTTATCACTTCCTCCAATGTTTTCCTTGGCCTTCACCCCCCCCCCCCGTCAACTGAACCTGCTACCTCAACTGTTCTACATCTACTAACCAAAGAACTCGCATCCATTATTTCAATATGGTCATACCATTGAAACCTTTTCTGCACACATCTATTTATACTGTCCAGATTTACTCTTCCTCTGAAGTCATCAGATCTAAGTCTGTCTTTATGACCATCGTATCATTCTTATATTATTTCTTTCTATGCAATGCACGTCTTCAACCCTCACTGGCCAAGTTTCGCTACTATACATCATCATCACACTGCATACACATGCCTGCTAAAACTCTTCTCGTGGTCGACAGTTGTAACACTCTGCTAGTTAGTAATGGCAGAACTTACTTCATCCATTCCCAATTCTTGCAATAACACTAGCACCTGCTCCACCCTGTGCTCCAATAATATCATCAAAGCAACAAAATTTCATGACAACCTCAATAGCTTCGACATCCAAATATACTTTCTCCACATCAGAGTTCTCATCCATCTCCATTGTCTTACACGTCTAGCACATAAACTCGTTATCTGTTTTCAACCTATTGTACTGCTATGAAGCCCGACAAATGTTCCTTTCAGATTCGTGTGCATATGCAAGTGGGCCCAGAATTCAATGATGCTTCAATTACAACGCAAAGCTTTCATCTTTTAACTAGGTATAACAAACCAGCCTAGTTTAGAGTGTAAAAACGAGTAAATACAGCTAATTTCTTATCTATGTCAACTTTCCGTATCTCGTTTATTTTTTGGGTTACTTTGATAAAATTTCCATGTAAACAAAATTTGACCTTTTCTCTTTATAAATGTAGTTTTTTGTTTTGTGCAATTGATAGGTTTTTCTTTCGTGCAATTAATAGGTTTTTGTTTTGTGCAATTAATAGGTTTTTCTTTCGTGCAATTAATAGGTTTTTCTTTTGTGCAATTAATAGGTTTTTCTTTCGTGCAATTAATAGGTTTTTGTTTTGTGCAATTAATAGGTTTTTTCGTGCAATTAATAGGTTTTTCTTTTGTGCAATTAATAGGTTTTTCTTTCGTGCAATTTATCAACAAATATAAACGACAAAGTTGGACGATACAAGTTCATTGGAGTATCCTCTCTACAAACTCCCACAATATAACATAAGATGAGTACGTCTCTCACTCTTTCCCATCTATAACGAAGGTATCTGTATATAAATTGAAATAAAAATCATTTAAGAAGAAAATAAAAAGACCAGACAATATTCTATGTTGTTATATTTACCTTTTCTTCTCATTAGAAACTGGAGATTCCTTTTTGGGAATTGAAGGTTTTTCTTCGGAAGATTTTTCTTCGGACTTTTTTGTCTTGGCTGGAAAAAAAAACAATCAAATACTGATAAAAATATTTTGAGAGAGGGGGAGAGATGAAGAGAGATAAAGAGAGAGGAAGAGAGATGAAGAGAGAGGGGGAGAGATGAAGAGAGAGGGGGAGAGATGAAGAGAGAGGGGGAGAGATGAAGAGAGAGGGGGAGAGATGAAGAGAGAGGGAGAGAGATGAAGAAAGAGGGAGGGAGAGGGAAGAAAGAGGGAGGGAGAGGAAAGAAAGAGGGAGGGAGAGGGAAGAAAGAGGGAGGGAGAGGAAAGAAAGAGGGAGGGAGAGGAAAGAAAGAGGGAGGGAGAGGAAAGAAAGAGGGAGGGAGAGGAAAGAAAGAGGGAGGGAGAGGAAAGAAAGAGGGAGGGAGAGGAAAGAAAGAGGAAGGGAGAGGGAAGAAAGAGGGAGGGAGAGGGAAGAAAGAGGGAGGGAGAGGGAAGAAAGAGGGAGGGAGAGGAAAGAAAGAGGGAGGGAGAGGGAAGAAAGAGGGAGGGAGAGAGAGATGAAGAGAAAGATGAAGAGAGGGGGAGGGATAAATTTTACCTCGATTAGTTGTTTTGATTTTACAGTAAGATTTACCTCGCGTATGACAGCAGTAGGAAATATCAATTGTTATTGATAAAAATAAATTTGATGGTATGTAAATAAAACTGGAAATAATGAGCACAAAAAAACCAAACTTACCAGTAGAATTAGCAAAAAATGACATCACACCAGATGGTTTCTTCGGTTCCTAAAAGAAAACCAAACATTTCGAGATTATCGGCTATAGATTATACTCTCAAACCAGCTCATTTGGCATATTACCAAAGGCTCAAAAAATGGTATTTTATGCTCCTTTGTTAAACATCTAGCATTATAAGATGAGGTTCAAGAGTAAGTGGAGTAATGCTAGGAAACGAGTGGTGCCCTCCCCTACATCTTGATATAGTAACCAGTGAAAAGGGAGCTTTTGGGTCTCCCTCGACTATGGTCAATCCATTTTTAGGTGACTTGGTATTTTCCAAATATTAATTGAATAAACTGGTAAGAAACCAAAGGCAGTTTGAAAGACAATGAATCACTTTTGTAGAATCCTCATAATAGTCATAATAATGAAAAAGGCGGCATTTCTGCAATTTATGACCCATGCTGAAACCAACGTTTCGTTGGCATCTTCCGGCGGTTTATGTAAACTGCCAGAAGATACTGAAACGCTTAGCCAATCAGATTGCAGCAGACGACAATTGGCAATCACAGATTAAAAATAGCGTAAAATTCAACACGTTAAGAAAATTGATTAAAGCGGTCATGAATTTCATCGAGTTAGAACAGATGCCTCAGCCTCTGGAAGGAATTATTGAAATTTGTCAGAAAAGAAAACTTATAGGCCAAAAGACAAGTTACAAAACATTTTTCACCCTAGCCCTACAAAAAACACCCTCACCCTTACCTAGTCGGTCAAGTTGAAAAGCTACTATCCTAACTTTGTCACTCAGGTTAAAAAAGGAGTATCATTTAAAAAATAAATTTTCATCGTAAAAAAAAAAAAAAAAAATTGTATTTTCTTTGTAACAAAAAAATAAATGTTTTTATTAATCCTAAATGCTTTTTGTTTCAAATATGACAGCCCGACAAAATGCCTATTTAATATAATATTCAACGAAAATGTGTCAAACTGCAACTTGTTTCACATCTGCAACAAGCCTGTTGGAAAGTGTGAGTAGGTATTAGTATGATGTTGCATCAGCACACTCGCTAAATAGGTAATCAGTATCTTCTTTTAAACCAATATAAAAAATAAAGCATTTAAAGGTTAACACTGTCATACAATGACTTTTTTTTTTAAATTTAAATTTTTTTTTTCCTTAATTTTTGAAGTTTGATAGTGTCTTCGTCAAAAAAAAACAACATATTTTCGTGTTTGATAGCATCTTTGTCAAAAAAACACATATTTTTTCGTGTTTGATAGCATCTTTGTCAAAAAAACACATATTTTTTCGTGTTTGATAGCATCTTTGTCCAAAAAACACATATTTTTTCGTGTTTGATAGCATCTTTGTCAAAAAAACACATATTTTTTCGTGTTTGATAGCATCTTTGTCAAAAAAACACATTTTTGGTGTTTGATAGCATCTTTGTCAAAAAAACACATATTTTTTGGTGTTTGATAGCATCTTTGTCAAAAAAACACATATTTTTTGGTGTTTGATAGCATCTTTGTCAAAAAAACACATTTTTTCGTGTTTGATAGCATCTTTGTCAAAAAAACACATATTTTTTCGTGTTTGATAGCATCTTTGTCAAAAAAACACATATTTTTTCGTGTTTGATAGCATCTTTGTCAAAAAATACATATTTTTTCATTAATTCGCCTCGTTCTGATTTTGATACCACAAAGTTTTCAATCAGCTTTTCACCGGCTGTTTACGTAAACTGTCGGAAGATGCCGACTTCAGCACGGGTCATAAACTGCAGAAGTACCAAAAAGGTTTGAAACTCGATCAGGGAACCGTTGGGATCGTTAAAGCTACATTTCACTGGATTAAATGAAAATAATAATCGACTTGTTGCCTCGGTCAAAAATAATGCGGCTCACAAATCACTGAACGTTTTCTCTCACTTCTTTCCTTTTTCCATCTCCTTTAAGTCAGAAGATTTCAGACATTAAATAATCTCAATTCTTTTTAACCTTCTTTAAGTCAGAAGATTTCAGACATTAAATAATCTCAATTCTTTTTAACCTTCTTTAAGTCAGAAGATTTCAGACATTAAATAATCTTAATTCTTTTTAACCTTCTTTAAGTCAGAAGATTTCAGACATTAAATAATCTTAATTCTTTTTAACCTTCTTTAAGTCAGAAGATTTCAGACATTAAATAATCTTAATTCTTTTTAACCTTCTTTAAGTCAGAAGATTTCAGACATTAAATAATCTTAATTCTTTTTAACCTTCTTTAAGTCAGAAGATTTCAGACATTAAATAATCTTAATTCTTTTTAACCTTCTTTAAGTCAGAAGATTTCAGACATTAAATAATCTTAATTCTTTTTAACCTTCTTTAAGTCAGAAGATTTCAGACATTAAATAATCTCAACTCTTTTTAACCTTCTTTAAGTCAGAAGATTTCAGACATTAAATAATCTCAACTCTTTTTAACCTTCTTTAAGTCAGAAGATTTCAGACATTAAATAATCTCAACTCTTTTTAACCTTCTTTAAGTCAGAAGATTTCAGACATTAAATAATCTCAACTCTTTTTAACCTTCTTTAAGTCAGAAGATTTCAGACATTAAATAATCTCAACTCTTTTTAACCTTCTTTAAGTCAGAAGATTTCAGACATTAAATAATCTCAACTCTTTTTAACCTTCTTTAAGTCAGAAGATTTCAGACATTAAATAATCTCAATTCTTTTTAACCTTCTTTAAGTCAGAAGATTTCAGACATTAAATAATCTTAATTCTTTTTAACCTTCTTTAAGTCAGAAGATTTCAGACATTAAATAATCTTAATTCTTTTTAACCAATGCAAATAAAGATAATTCTTTTTCTCATCAAGGTGAATGGATCCTCAATAGTAGCCTATGATTTCGACATTTCTTTAACCCTTAAATGCATTTTGTTTCAAATATGACCAAGTTGTCTTGGGAGGACGTGGTCAAACGTGATACAAAGACCATGGGTATGGATTCCATCCAGCTTCACCAAACACGAGAATGGAAAGGAAAACTTAGATCAAAACTAGACAATCAGGCCCCACCTTCATCAGAGGATTAATTGGGGCCTGATTCAACAAAAAAACGGTTGATGATGATTGACCGTCATCTAAATGATGAATATTATGAGAAGATTGAAAAAAGACGAATGGAATAAAAAAAATTTAATTACTTATGAGGACGGTCTATGACAAGTATTTTTTTTTAATTAAAAAGTCGGTGCTTAAGCATATCCGCCCCGACATTAAAAAATTTAAAGAATGTATAGACGTTATTATGTACTTATGTGTTAGCTGAAAATAAGATTGTGCAGAAAAAATTACGCAAATTCATCCAGTAGTTATTTAATTATAAGAAAAAGAAAAAAAAATGATTTAAATGATTTTACGTAGATTTTGACATTTTTGTAAACAAGGGAGATAACAAACCAAGAAATCGTGAAAATATGAGTTATCGTTCTTGACCACTGGAAAATCTAAGATACAAAATGGTGGAAAATCTACCGAGTGAAAAAATCGTTAAAATCGTTTTTTTTTAATAATTAAATAACTACTGAATGAATTTGCGTATTTTTTTCTGCACAATCTTATTTTCAGCTAACACGTAAGTACATAATAACGTTTATACATTCTTTAAATTTTTTAATGTCGGGGCGGATATGCTTAAGCACCAAAAAGTCACCACCAATCAAGGCCAAAAGGCCACTCGAGGATAAGGGTTACTTTGGTGACATTGAATCTGAAGATCGCCATGGGCAATAATAAATAAACCAATCTCCCCATATAAAATATGCATATAAAAAAAAAAAGAAAAAAAAAGTTAATTTGCTGCAGAATTTCAATGGGTCCCGCTAGTCAAAAATAATTCTACAAGATTTTGACTTACCGTAGATTCTTTTTTTACCGTTGGTTTCACCTCAGCGTTAGAATTTTGGTTTTGTTCGTCATTTTTGGGAGATTCTTTCTTGATGTTTGATTTTGCAAACATTCCTGCAATGTTACCCATTTTTTTGCTTTTGGCGCTGCCGTGGTTCTTGGAAACGCCAGTTGTCCTTTCTTTGTTTTCCAATTTCTTGGGATGTGCATCATTGTTCAAGAGAGCCGATGGCTGAGATAAAAATCAAATTAAAATATTTTATTAAATCAACACACGGTCCATTTACCATAATGGTTAGTGTTCGCTAATGGGCCGGGACATTCGGGTTCAATCCTCGGTCAAGTCATACCAAAGACTTAAAAAAAAAAATTTTTTTTTAAATAAAAAAAAATAGTACTTTATGGCCCCTTGCTTAAACACTCAGTATTACAAGGTGAGGATCATGGGTAAGTGGAGTAATCTTAGGAAAAGAGTGGCGCCCTCCCTTACATCTCGGTGGAGTAGTTAATGAAAAAGGAGCCTTTGGGTCGCCCTCGACTATGGTCGACCACTTTACTTTTAAATTAACACATGATGTATATTGAATTACTGAATGTGACAAAGGCAGAACTACTCCCACCCCCAACCGGAAAGAAGAGGGGGGGGGAATGAAAATTGCTAGATGTTTCCTTTATTTTCATTTTTGTTCTTTCATGAAAAAATATATATATATATTTTTGGACGATGCGAAGAACACGGAGGAACGCTGGCTTCCGGTGGAAAAAGGTTGAAGAAAGTGTCTACGGATGCCTGAAAGTGATACAACAATTTTTTTTACTCATATTAATTTCAGACTTTCCTTTTTGTCATTAATTTCAGACTTTTCTTTCATCATAATCTAAAAATTAACATAATACAAACTATTTGAAAAATAATTTATTTGTTTTTATTTGATTGTTTTCAAAACATTTTTTTTATTAAAAAAAAATGTTTTGAAAACAATCAAATAAAAACAAATAAATTATTTTTCAAATAGTGAAACCTTTTTTCTTGAAAATGGAGTAACTTCCGGAATCAAACTTTTTTCTTAGAAATGGAAATGCCCTAACCCTCCCAAAAAACATTATTTTCACTAAATATTTAAAAAAAACATTAAGTAAATAAAAAAAACACATTCCGGTGCTCAGAAACATTATTACATGAAAGAAAAAAAAAAAAAAAAAAAAGAAAAAGATTATTCTATTTTGTTTATTTTCTTCAATGAAAATTTTTAAAAAGTTTTGAAAACAATCAAATAAATTATATGAATAAAAAAATTGTATCACTTTCAGGCATCCGTAGACACTTTCTTCAACCTTTTTCCACCGGAAGCCAACGTTCCTCCGTGTTCTTCGCATCTGCCATATATTCATTATTCGGTACAGAAAATGAGTACAACATCAGTACCTTTGGTTTCAAGCTCAGAAGGCGTTAACCTCCCGACTATCTTCAGCTTTGTTGTCACTTGGTAGAGAAAATGGAGCAACTCGCACAAACCACAATCGGATACATTATTTGCTTTGAAGGGTTAGAATGTTCAATAAAGTTCAACTTTATTTCCAGTGGTTAAAAGATATCGAACGATTGTACGATTGGTTTTAGTAAAGAAAACAGTTATTTAAAGTTAGAAAGTGAATTTCTGTTTTGTTGTAGTCAAAAGAAAACAGTTGATTTTTCATTGAAGGTATAAATAACGTATTAAAAAAAATAATTTATTGTTTTAGTAAACGATTTTATTATTAACTTTAATAAAAAGAAAACAGTCGATGAAACGTAGTTATCGGGTTTTTGTTTTGTTTAAAAAAAAAAATGGTAGGAAAAATACCAGCAGAGTGCTCAATTAATTGAGAAAATCACAATTAAGAGCATAATATTTATTTATTATTCAGTACAGAAAATGAGTATAACATAAGTACCATTGGTTTTCAGCTCAGGTGTTAACCTCCCGGCTATCTTCAGCTTTGTTGTCACTTGGCAGAGAAAATGAGGGATCTCGCACAAACCACAATCGGATACATTATTTGCTTTGAAAGGTTAAATTAGTATCGTCTAAATTATGTGTTAGAGAAAGAAATGCGAGATTAAAAAGCTTAATGAACCTAAAGGTAATAAAAAGCCTTTGGGTAGATTAAACTTTTTAACCTCACATATCTTTCTTTAACACATTTTAGACAAAACTAATTTGACCGTTCAAAGCAAATAACGTCTCAGATAAAAATAACGTCTCAGATAAAAATAGTCGGTAGCAAAAACTGAGACTCAGTATTTAAAAAAAAATTTTTTTTTTAATTTTAAATCTTGATTTTTAAAATTTCTTATTCCCCTTATTTTGAACTTTATTAAACTTTTTAATGGGGAAAGACAACGACTATTCAAGAACACGGAGGTTGAGTCGGCAATAAAACCTCGGCACTCGACTACAATGGGAAATACAATGGTTTTCCACTCATTTCTAACACGTTGTTCTTGTAGAGCTTCAATCTTTCGAACTTGCGTTGGTGTGGATCTTTATCGTAGAGTGACTGATATGTTGGAAGATGTTTCAAAACTTCTAGTCCGTTCATCACCCAAAGACTAAAGATTTTAAATTACCTGGCACACGCTAGGAAGTAAGTGTAGTATCTGTTCCGATGGATACTGCATCCTGTCCTGTGCAGTTCTAGGAGGTCCAGGCTTCGCCTCCCCTCTTTGGGGAGGAGTAAGTTTATTGCTTACTGTCTGAGGCGCCCCTACCGGGGAATGCCGACGGGGCTGCCCAGGCAATTTTTAAATGGCCAGAGTGCTCACCTCTCGAGCGCTGGCTTTTAACCCCACTTACTCGACCCAAGCTGTGGTCACATCTTACTTGTGGGAGTAAGATAAAACTGGCCTTGTGCCTAACTCCTGCAGAGGAGTAAATAAATATTGTTCATTGGCCTTTCGGCTAAGATCAAAGTGTAGTATCTGTTCCGATGGATACTGCACCCCATAGACCGGTATTGTCTTGACCTTCGGGGCTTGATTTACGCCGGTCTATGGGTCTGTCCTGTGCAGTTCTAGGAGGTCCATCCTCCCAGGCTTCGCCTCCCCTCTTTGGGGAGGAGTAAGTTTATTGCTTACTGTCTGAGGCGCCCCTACCGGGGAATGCCGACGGGGCTGCCCAGGCAATTTTTAATGGCCAGAGTGCTCACCTTCTCGGGCGCTGGCTTTTCAAGTCCCACTTTCCCGACCCGACCTTGGGTCACATCTTACCTTATGGGAGTAAGATACAACTGGCCTTGTGCCTAACCTCCTGGGGAGGTAAATAAAATATTTTTCATTGGCCTTTTGGCTAAGATCAAAGTGTAGTATCTGTTCTGATACTATACTTCATCTTTCTGTCCTCGGTTAGCGAAGAAGAAATCCTTCTAGACTGAGACAATTTAAATTTTTGTTTCAATTGGGAAGCTAGATTTTCCCCACATAAAAAAAACAAAACAAAAAAAACAAACAAAAAAAAAAAACGACCTTGTGTCTAGCTCTGTCCCGTGTGGGTGGAGTGGGGGAAGTAAATAGAAACGTACACATAATATCGCATCTTCAAGTTTTTTTTTGTTTTTTTTTTTTAGATATTAGAGGATCTGGGTTTCTGAATTTTTAAGATGAGGATTGATAATTTGTATTTAGTCAAATTCAGTTCTAGGTGCAGTCTTCTAAAGGTTGAAGGTTCAATCCTCAGTGCGGGCGATACTAGAAATTGCAAATTACCGAAGACTTTTACCCGGTCATGTCTGACGGAATGAGAGCATACTAACTCCGTAGATTAAATAAAGGGTTCCGTTCGAAATTCTGTGCAGATTCCAGAGTTACACAAGACACACCTGAAGAAGGTCGGCGGTTACATTGGCCGAAATGTTGTGAGAATAACATCCAAGATGAGAACAGTAGTCCAAATAATCCAAACAATCCAAATAATCTAAATAATCCAAATAATCCAAATAATCCAAATTATACAAATAATCTAAATAATCCAAATTATACAAATAATCTAAATAATCCAAACAGTCCAAATAATCTAAATAATCCAAATAATCCAAATAATCTAAATAATCCAAATAATCCAAATAATACAAATAATCTAAATAATCCAAATAATCCAAATTATACAAATAATCCAAATAATCCAAATTATACAAATAATCCAAATAATCTAAATAATCCAAATTATACAAATAATCCAAATTAGAGTATCTGTTCCGTCAGAATCGACAGATGGAAATTTTACATTTTGCAAAAAAATAAATCAAACATTGAAAACGTTTATCGGACACAGCTGAGGCAGATGTTCTCAATGTCTCTGCTCTACAGAGCACAACTGGCTTCACCATTGCTTTGAAAATCCTGATCTTGATATCTGTGGACAAGGATGCGAGTGATGTGAGTAGCCAATGGCAAATAAAGCTGAAATTGAGATAAATTTTCCAACCTGTGTGTAGAGAGAACAGCGCAAAAGATAAGTTTTAAATAAGAAAGTAAAAAGAATTAAGAGAAAGCCACTGGGCGCGCATGTGTGGGGGAAAAAGACAGGAAGTCATTCTTTGATGAAACAAAAATCATCTAACTTCTCTACCCCCCTTCATGAATGTTTAGCCATTTTAAGAGAAAACTGTCATGAGAGAGAAAACAAAGGTAAGACAAGATAGGAAGAGAGAAAAAACAGGAAGAGAGAAAAAACAGGAACCGAGAAAAAACAGGAAACGAGAAAAAACAGGAACCAAGAAAAAACAGGAAACGAGAAAAAACAGGAAACGAGAAAAAACAGGAAACGAGAGAGATAGGCAAAACGAGAGAGAGAGAAGAATAAATAAATAAAATCCAGCTAAATAGCGATGAAAAATAAGGAAGTATGGCCCTAGCGATTTGACAGCAGAAATCAGCTTTTTCTTATTAAAAAACAAAAAGAATAAAAAAAAGCAAATTTTGGTAGAGAACTTACATCCGTGGGAGGCTCTAGCGAGTTAAGCTGAAATCTGCTTTTGTTGGATTAAAAAAAAAACAGCGGAATTTCGCTAAAAAGTGAAGAACTAAAATCTCTCGTTTACGTTTTCAGTTCATGATCTGCTTGAGAAAAGGCGGATCCCAAATCGAAAACGAAGGAGCAACATATTAGAGAAAAATAAAAAAATAAACAAAAAAAGGCATTTACGGTGATTACTTCTTTCTTGATTTCCGGGGCAACACTTTCAGGCTTTGCGACCAGTTTTTTAGCATCAAATTGAATCGAACTTTGTCTGTTGAGAAAATAGAGGGAAAAAAAAAAAATGAGAGAAAATAAAATAGAGAGAAACGTTCATAAAAAAACACAAAAAAAAAGAAAAGAAAAAAAGAAAAAAAACAAAGAAAAAAAAACAAAGAAAAAAAAAACGTAGAAAAAAAAAACAAAGAAAAAAACGAGAGTTACGAGGATGCTGAAAGTAAACCCAAGTTAGTCACTTTCTACTCTCCATAGCAGATGGATTTGAGAGAAAAAGAGATAAAGACCTGGCCAGAGTTAGGTTAGTTTGGAAGTCAATTTCTAAAAAGGCGTCCAACACATGCCAGACGTTAAACCGAACATGATGATGATGATGATGATGATGATGATGATTATTTCTCTGAAACTTTATTGGGGTGTACAGAATTTTAGTATCATTAGATTAAGGGTTAAAGAGTTTGACTCGAGGATTGTGAGACAACATCGCATTCACTGGCACGATGGTTGTAGCAGAGCAGAAATTGATTATTTACGGAGACGGTTCAACAAGAACTTGTTTATATTGGACTTGAAGACGACCATATTGCAGTCGGTAGGGAAGCAGGCTCATTGCACTGTGTTCCACAGACGGGCAGTTCTGGGAAAGAAGCTCTGCCCATGGAAGTTTCGTTTCGTCTTGGGCACGCAGAGGGGGAAAGGGAAATCATTGGCAGCAGAGTATTGATTTACTCCTCTCCAGGAGTTAGGCACAAGGCCAGTTTTTATCTTACTCCCACAAGTAAGATGTGACCCACGGTCGGGTCGGGAAAGTGCGGTTTAAAAATTGCCTGGGCAGCCCCGTCGGCATTCCCCGGTAGGGGCGCCTCAGACAGTAAGCAATAAACTTACTCCTCCCCAAAGAGGGGAGGCAAAGCCTGGGAGAGTGGACCTCCTAGAACTGCACAGGACAGACCCATTGACCGGCGTAAATCAAGACCCGAAGGCCAAGACAATACCAGTATGGGGTGCAGTATCCATCGGAACAGATACTACACTTTGATCTTAGCCAAAAGGCCAAGAAAGCTAATTGTGTATGTTTTACAAGGGGGGGGGGGGGCATAGATTTGAGCTCAGTCAAGCACCCACCATGAAAATAACGGTAGAGCAAAGAAAGACTAGTAACACCTCTTCTGTGAGAAAGTGGCTGTAGGGAAGAGAAGAGGCCATCCTCCATTAGAAGAGAAGAGTGACTGTATCGAAAGAGAAGAGGTCATCCGCCACTAGATTTCTAAGTCGGTTTTGGACCCTGTCAAGGCAGAAAAGGGGAGCTGTGAGCGGCACCTCCCCATATGTGGCAGCAGTACTCCATATTAGGGAGTATTTGACTCTTGTACAGGTAGAGGATGGCGTCAGGCGTGAGATACCTTCCAGAGCGATAGAATGATCCAACCATTTTTCCAGCGGTCTTAGCAACAGATTTGATGTAAGTTTTCCATTTCAAGTCTGAAGAGAAGGTCAGTGCCAGTCAGTTCTTTGGTGCAAAACTACCTCTGGGTTACGGTACGCGTAAGGCTTAGCTTAGGTGAGACAGAGCTGAGTCCTGCTGCCACACGTATAGTTTTCCTCCAGCCACCTTTTCCACCCATGATGATGGTCACTCTCTTCCAATATTCCTGTGCTTTCCAGTCGTCCATTTTCTCCAGCTCTCAAACCCACTAACATTACAGAGAAACAGCTATCCATTGCACTTTACCGCTCTGAAATATTTCAAATTATTCTGATATTAATCGGTAATATACAAGGCACCAGATTTCTGAAATGGAAAATAACAGGTTTTAAAATTTTTTTTATTTACAGCCTCTTTAAACTAGGGTTGCAGAATCGTGAGTTTTGGAAAATAAATAATGTTAGGAGTTGAATATTTTAATCTCTAAAGAATCAACAAATAGTCTTAATATTGGAAGACTTTAAAAAAAGTTGTCGTTAGATATTTTGAAATTCTAGGAGTTGAAGTTGGACCTTACACTTCTGAACCCGCAATTCTAGTTTGTTAAATCGGTAATTAAATAAAATAAAATGAAGTTGCCATTCTGAAATGAAAGAATATGAAACAATTATCAAATGTATCTTTAACACCCTGTATAATCAGGTGTTGCAAAAGTTTCTTCAAAATCTAACCACGTATTGTGTGAAATCATGAAATAAACTTACTTGCAAGATTCAAACACATTCTCTTTCATCAAATTGTAATCGGTGATATACAAGGCATCAGATTCCTGAAATGGAAAATAATAGTTTTTTTTTAATGCCTTATTTGCAGCCCAGAAGGTCTACTTGTTAAGTTAAAGACTTGGAGAAATGCTATAGAAAGTAAAAGGTCTGAGAGTGAATGTTACCGAGACCAAAGTGATGATCAGTGGTTGTAGTGTTGGAAAGTTTATGAACTCCTAATATCTTTAATCAGTTATGTGGAATTGTGGGGACTTATTTTTAAAGAACCAGGGTTAGGGTTTAGGGGTTAGGGTTTAGGGTAAGGGTTAGGGTTTAGGGTTAGGTTTAGGGGTTAGGGTTTAGGGTTAGGGTTTAGGGTTAGGTTTAGGGGTTAGGGTTTAGGGGTTAGGGTTTAGGGGTTAGGGTTTAGGGTTAGGGGTTAGAGGTTAGGGGTTAGAGGTTAGGGTTTAGGGTTGGGGTTTAGGGTTGGGGTTGGGGTTTAGGGTTGGGGTTGGGGTTTAGGGTTAGGGTTGGGGGTTGGGGTTGGGGTTTAGGGTAAGGGTTTAGGGTTGGGGGTTTAGGGTTAGGGTTTAGGGTTGGGGTTTAGGGTTTAGGGGTTAGAGGTTAGGGTTGGGGTTTAGGGTAAGGGTTTAGGGTTGGGGTTTAGGTTTAGGGTTGGGGTTTAGGGTTAGGGTTTAGGATAGCTAACCATCATCCAGTTTTTGTATTTACGGTGCTGCGAGTGTCCCGGACTTTGGGGTGGGCAACACCAGGCAACTTCTCACGCCGGCTCTTCATGTGGTCCGATCCAAACAGTTTATAACAGTCATGTTGCAAAGTTAAGTCACTACGTACGCACTAAGGCCAGGTTTTCCTTGGCCTTCCACGCACCCCCGTGCATAAGGTATCCATGCATGTTATCGAGCTGATGTAGGAGGTAGCACACTGTACATTAGGGCAAACCACTCGAGACGCAGAGTCCGTATTGCATCCAAAATCCCACCAATACCCATCGCTTCTGAGAGAGCACGGCCGAAGGATTTCTTTTCTCTAGTTTGCTGCTGCACATCCACCTATCACGGTACAGTCATTACGTTGCAAGTCAGAAGCGTTTGGGGCCCATGTCTCAATGCCATGCAAGATGGCGGAGTGAACACAGGCCGATTTATTAATATCACCTTATCGAAAAATATTGTAAATACATATGTAAATTTGATAATAGCAGTTATAAGTGTATATTTGTAAATATGAATTTAATTGAAGGTTAAAAGAAATTAATTATGTAAATTGCAAAACCTGTCTGCTGTCTGAGCGAGTTTTTGTAACAGTATATAAGGAAGTTGAAAGAGTGTTAGTTTACGTAAGATTCTTAACACGTTTTCTGTTCGAATCGCAGTCTCGTCTTGAAATTTCTTTCTACTTTGTTTATATGTTATCTAATCTAAATTAATTAATAGATTCCTAATTCTTAAAGTATAGAAATATTATGAACGCTGACTTGACTTAATTAATTAAATTGTAATTACCCCCCCGCTCCTCTTACGTTTACAAAAATTCTCGCCGACGGACAGACAGACAGAGAACCTGCTCGTTATGTTATAAGTTCTGAAAGAAATGTGCCTAGACGTAAGGATTGACAGCAGCTTCCTGAACGTTCCCCGAGCAACGCAATAGCGAGCAGTGATAGCATTCAACATGTCACCCAGGTAGCAACAGGTTTCAACATCAAGGGGTGCCATCCGTATCCAGAAGTGTCATTGTTCGACCCAAACAATAAAAAGTAATACTTGTAAATTATCAGACAAGTTTATAAAATTTTAAAAAGTAATCTTATATATAAATAGAGATTTTGTCCGTCTGTCCGTTACAATTTATTTTAAACGTAATAAATACATCGTGGGATTTGTTTAATTTCAAAATATCAGAGATCTTAACTATTTTTAGAAATGAAAAATATTGCATTATTAGTAAATAATAAATTCCCAACAAATAAAGCGGATGTCGTGACCGGAAATCGAAACCGAAACCTTGAGATCTTCAGTTTGAGGTTTGACCAACTGAGCTATTTGGACTTTCTTATAAATAGAGCTTAAAACATTACCATAACAAAATAATTATAGCTTTTGCGTGACGTCATAAATAAATTTACGTCATGTTTCAAAACATGAATTCAAACATAAGCGATAATAAAAAAAAATACAATAAATAGGTAAACATTATCAATAGCGTTGGAAACTATTTTAATAGTCCCAAACAATTTATTTTGCTTTAACTACGTATTGTATGTAATTCTTTCCCAATTATAGAATCCTCCTAGCCTAGCAAAAATATGTGACCGGAGGGAGCATATATTTGTTAGTCTAAAAGAAACTAGCAAAAAAAAACAAAAAAAAACAATAAACAACATTTTCACCATTTGCATTTTTGTTATTTGCTTGATCCTCTATGGCGATACAAAAAAAAAACATAAATTGAACTAGCTGTCCCGACTCGGTGTTGCCCGGGAATAAAAGAATAAATGACTTTACAAAGAAATGGAAATAAAATTTGGTGAATTTAATTTTTTTTAATCAAATTATTTTTTTGAAATAGGAATTTTTTAAAAAGTTTGTTTTGTATTTGACGCTAACAGATTAATAATAAAGAAATAATGTGTAATTAACATGGAAACTTCTTTTTTAATGTTCAAAAAAATATATACATAAAGTGTTTTTAGATGTTTATTTTTGCAGAAATCAAGGGATATAACTCATTACACGATTACTTCCCTTTTACTGTTGAAAAATATTCAGTAGTCTACATCGGGAACAAGTATTTTGAGGAAAGAACTCAAGTGAAATAAAATACACTAGCAGGACCCAGTGGAAATTCCACAGTGTTTCTCTCTTTCTCCTCCCCCCCCGGGGTAAAAGTAAGTACTAACTTTGTCTTAAACCCCCCTCCCTCGATGTATATTTAGCTCACTATTAAAAAAAAAAATAATTAAAAAAATGAATCTCTGCTGATCCCCTCTTCGTAAAAAGGGGGTCAGAGCGTGACACAGTTGGGTAGGTATACTCTAGCATATTAATATATAAACTGCTATTAATAACATAGATAAAAAAAATAGGCTAGTCCAAATCAAGTATCGATATTTCAGAGAGATTGGTATTTGGATAAGACTTTGCAAATTCGGAAGTATAACTATGTCAGATGGTGTATACCAGTAAAACAACTTTCATTACTTGACTTAGTACTAAAATAGGCATAAGTGTTGCATCAAGGGTATTAATAGCAGACTAAACACTTTTGGTTCCTATTTACTTGTTTCCCCACGAGAGCAAAGTTAGATACAAAATCCAGCTCCCAAAAGAGGCACTCTAGATCAGGGCAAAAATTAAAATTGTCTCAGTCTAGAGGTTTGGTAGTTTTGTTTTACGGCATATCAACCCTTTTTGGGTTATTTAATGCCGAATCTGGTCATTATAGTAAAAGTTTTTATGCTTCAAGTTCTTTATATCTTCAAATGTTTAATCATCGTTTTTGGTTTGGTAGTTTTGTTTTACGGCATATCAACCCTTTTTGGGTTATTTAATGCCGAATCTGGTCATTATAGTAAAAGTTTTTATGCTTCAAGTTCTTTATATCTTCAAATGTTTAATCATCGTTTTTGGTTTGGTAGTTTTGTTTTACGGCATATCAACCCTTTTTGGGTTATTTAATGCCGAATCTGGTCATTATAGTAAAAGATTTATGCTTCAAGTTCTAAAAATAAAATAAAAAAGGGGAGGGAGAAAGGGAGAGGGGCTGTTGTTTTTGTTTTTGGTTTTGTAGAACATAATTAAGTTTTACAAAAAAAAAAAAAAAAAAAAAAAAAAAAACGTCAATGTAGGTGAATTTCGTCTCAGGGAGCCACAGGGCAGCCTGATCTGGTATCACCAGTCTCAGTCTAGAAGGATCTCTCCTTTACTTACAGAGGAAAGAATAGTTAAAATGTAGTATCAGAACAGATACTACACTTTAACAGGAAATGGTTGTTCATTTGCTCAAAACAGGATATTTATAGCTGATAAGAATTCACCTAAAAATATGAAAATTGGTGCATTCATCCTAATTGGCTTCACAAAACATCTGATGAAAATTTCACTCACCTGTAGTTTAGATTTTTGTATGCTATAAATATGACAACTGTAAAGTTTCTGCAAGGTTGACTTAACCGCTTCCAGGTTACTTTCGGAAACCACTTCACAACGGTGGATCTAAAAGAAAAAAAGAAAAGAGAAAAAAAAAAAGGAAAAAAAAGAAAAGGAAAAAAAAATTTTAAAAAGAAGAAAAAAAGAGGAAAAAAAGAGGAAAAAAGAGAGGAAAGAAAAAAAAAGAAAAAAGGGGGAAAAAAAAAAGAATTTAAAAGAAAAAAAAAATTTTTTAAAAGAAAAAAATTAAAAAAAAAAGTTTGTACAATAATCAGATTTAAAGAATTATTCTGACAAACTTATTGACTGTAAATGTAGAGAGAATAAAAAAACTTTTTTTTTCAATATACCAAAAAAAAACTGAGTTAAATACGTCCTAAAATGAAATACTGTTGCCACATTTGGGGAGGTGCCGCTCAGAGCACCCTTTCCTGCCTTGAAAGAGTACTAAACCGATTTCGAAATCTAGTAAGGGATGTTTTCTTCTCTTCCCGACAGCCTCTTTCTCAAAGAGAGGTTGCTAGTCTTATGGTATAAATGCTCGACTGAGCTCCAATCTATGGTCCCTCCCATGCAAAACATTTAAACAAAAACTCATCTAGCTACAACCACTGTCAATAATTTTCCTTTCTCCCTCCGTGTACCTAAAAGAGAGATTTGCAAACCAAGTGGAACCCAGATGGAAAAAAAGAAGACGAGGAAGACCAAAAAATAACTGGAAACAAATAATCGAAAGATTTGATCGCAACGGGGAGAAGATGGAGGGACACTGTGACCTTGGCTTCAGACCAAAAACGATGGTTTACTTTGACTGCCTCATCCGACGCAGGATGCGGGAGTTCTCGAGTCCGAGTACCTAAAACTAAACAGAACTTCCATAAGCAAAGTTTCCTTCCAAGAACTATCCGTCTGTGGAACACAATACCGCGGTGCTGCTTTCCAGCTGACTACAACATGATGGTTTTCATACCACTAGTTGAGCCGTTCTCTTAAATGATCCAATTCAGACCAGTCTCAACCATTGTTACCAATCCTCGCGTTGTTGTTGTTTAACTGTCCTCCTGACAAACCCTTATCCTCGAGTGGCCTATAAGCCTTGATAAGGGGAACATGTTTAAAAATAAACCCAAATAAACCTTCTTTAACCAATCCCATCTAAATTTGTTATTTACAACTGCATCCGATTGCTGCAATCTAGTTTCATTTATATTCTCCATTTACTAATGGTGCATTAGAACAGATACTACACTTTGCTCTGAGCCAAAATGCCAAGGAAATAGTCCCTATTAACTTGCTTCCCCACGAGGGCAGAGTTATACACAAGGTTGGTTTTTAATATGGTGAAAATCCAGCTCTCAAAAAAAGGGGCACTCGTGATTGGGACACAAAAGAAAAAAATTGCCTAAGTCTAGAAGGATTCCTCCATCACAGACCGGGAATAGAAAAGATGAAATGTAGTATCAGAACAGATACTACACTTTGCTATTAGCATAACGAACAACTCTGATCAGTTTCAACTAAGAAAGTCAAACTAAAGAGAAAGACACCGAGTGTGCATGTGGGGGTAAGGAGACAGGAAGTCACTCTTTGATGAAATAAAAGTTATCTATAACTTCCTTACCTCCGTCATGAACCGTTTGAAGTCTTAGCTTCCCTGGCAAATTTTACATTTTCAGTTTTCAGAGAGAACCGTAATAAGAGAGAAAAGGAAGGTAAGACAAGACACAGAGAGAGGAAGACAGAATAAACAGGAAAAGAGAAAGAAAGATAAAGCGAGAAATAGAGAAGGAGAAATAAAATCCAGCCAAATAGCGGTAAAAAATAAGGAGGTAAGGCCCTAGCGATTTGGCAGAAATCTGCTTTTTCTTATAATGATAATAAAAACAAGCCACGCGTGCGTGGTCTCCCTCTGTATGTGGCGAGTGTAAAATGCAATAAATTTGGGCAATTTGGGGCATTTTTGACCCCCTAGGGGCGCAAACCAGAATTTTTCTGAGGTCAAGAACAATTGCCTCTACATTTTGGCCAAGTTTCAGAAAAATTGAATGGATGGATCAAATGTTATGGAAGAAAAGGGTCATTTTTTGCCATTTTGGGGTTTTTTGACCCCTTGGGGGCACAAACCAGATTTTTTTCCAAGTCAGCAATACTTATTTTCTATTAGGAACAATTGCCTCCACATTTTGGTCAAGTTTCAGAGAAATTGAATGGATGGATGAAAAGTTATGGGGTAAAAAATGTCATTTTTTGCCATTTTGATTCCTTTTGACCCCCTGGGGGGCTAACCAGATTTCTTTTCAAAAATCGGAGAATGTCGCTTTCTAACCTAACCAAAGTTACAACTTCATGCAAAATTTCACAGAAATTCAATAGATGGTTGCAGAGAAAAATCCGGACGGATGGATGGAGGGACATGCCTCAAAACATAAGTCCCCCGATTTTATAAATCGGGGACCCAAAAAAAGTAGATTTCGATCAAAAAGCGGAGAAGTCACATCCATCGGAGGTTCGAGTGATTAAAGCAGAAATCTGCCTTTTCTGGATTTTCTGGATTTAAAAAAAAGCGTAATTCAGCTGAACAGTGGAGAACTCACGTCCCTGGACATTAACTTACCTTCGTAGAATCATCATTCTTCTGTAGACCGGCTACAAAATACGTCACGTTGAGGTTGTCGTCTTTATTCTCATTTCTTTGGTGTATAACAAAATTGTATAACATCCTGAAAAAGAAGATTGGATCGAAAATAAAAAAAACATTTCCTTGCCAGTCAAAATTATTATAACATTATA
Source organism: Sepiola atlantica (assembly GCA_963556195.1). Classification (NCBI taxonomy): domain Eukaryota; kingdom Metazoa; phylum Mollusca; class Cephalopoda; order Sepiida; family Sepiolidae; genus Sepiola; species Sepiola atlantica. Next base: position 46,578,680 of record OY744552.1, read on the forward strand.
ATGGCTGACGCATTTATTTGGATACAAAGATATATTCGTGTTGATTTACTAACCCGACTGCCATAAATGAAACCACCGAATTATTTTTTTTTTTAAATAGTGACATTTTGGTACCGGCCCAGCTTTTGAATCAGACAAAACTGATTTTTGCCGGCACAGATTTACATAAACAGCCAGAAAAAGCTGAATAAAAAAAGAACCGGTGTTCCAGCAGAAAAAAATAATGAAACAACTTTTAAAACAAGAAAAACACTCACTGTATTTTATTTTTATGAAGAAAATTAATCTAACACCTTTTATAATTTTTTTTTTCACAAGAAAGTTGAAATAAAAAAAAAAATTAAACACCTTTCATAATTTTTTTTTCACGAGAAAGTTAAATAAAAAAAAAATTAATCTAACACCTTTCATAATTTTTTTTTCACGAGAAAGTTGAAATAAAAAAAAAATTAATCTAACACCTTTCATAATTTTTTTTTCACGAGAAAGTTAAATAAAAAAAAATTAATCAAACACCTTTTATAATTTTTTTTTTCATGAGAAAGATTAAATAAAAAAAATTAATCTAACACCTTTTATAATTTTTTTTTCACGAGAAAGTTGAAATAAAAAAAAAATTAAACACCTTTCATAATTTTTTTTTTCACGAGAAAGTTAAATAAAAAAAATTAATCTAACACCTTTTATAATTTTTTTTTCACGAGAAAGTTGAAATAAAAAAAAAATTAAACACCTTTCATAATTTTTTTTTCACGAGAAAGATTAAATAAAAAAAATTAATCTAACACCTTTTATAATTTTTTTTTCACGAGAAAATTGAAATAAAAAAAAAATTAAACACCTTTCATAATTTTTTTTTCACGAGAAAGTTAAATAAAAAAAATTAATCTAACACCTTTTATAATTTTTTTTTTCACAAGAAAGTTGAAATAAAAAAAAAATTAAACACCTTTCATAATTTTTTTTTCACGAGAAAGATTAAATAAAAAAAATTAATCTAACACCTTTTATAATTTTTGTTTTCACGAGAAAGTTGAAATAAAAAAAAATTAAACACCTTTCATAATTTTTTTTTCACGAGAAAGTTAAATAAAAAAAAATTAATCTAACACCTTTTATAATTTTTTTTTTCACGAGAAAATTGAAATAATAAAAAAAAAATTAAACACCTTTCATAATTTTTTTTTCACGAGAAAGATTAAATAAAAAAAATTAATCTAACACCTTTTATAATTTTTGTTTTCACGAGAAAGTTGAAATAAAAAAAAAATTAAACACCTTTCATAATTTTTTTTTCACGAGAAAGTTAAATAAAAAAAAATTAATCTAACACCTTTTATAATTTTTTTTTTCACGAGAAAATTGAAATAATAAAAAAAAAATTAAACACCTTTCATAATTTTTTTTTCACGAGAAAGATTAAATAAAAAAAATTAATCTAACACCTTTTATAATTTTTTTTTTCACGAGAAAGTTGAAATAAAAAAAAAATTAAACACCTTTCAGAATTTTTTTTTCACGAGAAAGTTAAATAAAAAAAAATTAATCTAACACCTTTTATAATTTTTTTTTTCACGAGAAAGTTGAAATAAAAAAAAATTAATCTAACACCTTTTATAATTTTTTTTTCACGAGAAAGTTGAAATAAAAAAAAAATTAAACACCTTTCATAATTTTTTTTTCACGAGAAAGTTAAATAAAAAAAAATTAATCTAACACCTTTTATAATTTTTTTTTTCACGAGAAAGTTGAAATAAAAAAAAATTAATCTAACACCTTTTATAATTTTTTTTTCACGAGAAAGTTGAAATAAAAAAAAAATTAAACACCTTTCATAATTTTTTTTTCACGAGAAAGTTAAATAAAAAAAATTAATCTAACACCTTTTATAATTTTTTTTTTCACGAGAAAGTTGAAATAAAAAAAAAATTAAACACCTTTCATAATTTTTTTTTCACGAGAAAGTTAAATAAAAAAAAATTAATCTAACACCTTATATAATTTTTTTTTTCACGAGAAAATTGAAATAATAAAAAAAATTTCTTTGTAGTCATTTTCAAAAAGCAAAACAAAAAAAACAAAAACGAATGCTTTTATTCAAAGCTTTTGTCACCACATAAATTCAAGTTAAAAGTTTTCTTTCCTGGCAAAATTCGATTAGTCCTTCGGGAGAATAAATCGCCTGTCCTTATGCAATGTAATTTATTATCGATTTAATCAATTGCCTTAATTTGTCGTCTGCCTGCCAGGAAATTGGATAAGCACTTTTACATCTTCTGGCTGTTTACGTAAACAGTCAGAAAAAGGCGAACGAAAAATCAGTCTTGACTGGTTCAAAAGCTGGACCAGCACCCAAATTTTTAGTGTGGATGCAACTGTAACAGCGTTCCCCCAGGGGTGAGGCGGGTTGAGCCTGCTCCAAAAGTTCACTGCATCCCGCGTCAAGCGGGCCCCACCCCACCAATCGGCAGCCGAGTCCTCGGCATATTTCAGCCATTCCCGGTTCCAACGACGAACACCAAAAAGGTGAAGACTAGCCATCAGCTTTTTTGACTGTTCCAATCCAAGTCTTCAGTTGTCCGTCTCTGCGCTTCCTCCAGTCGGCGGGTGCGATTGCGGCCACAAACTTGCAGATGATTTCCTTCTGAGGACGGCGAAGAACGTAACCAAACCAGCAAAGTCTCCTTTTGAGAAGAGTCTATGTTATGCCGGTGGTGCTGCATCTTGCACGGATGGTGCGGTTTGGGATTTAGTCAAAGAGACGGATGCATAGTATGCGTCGAAGGCACTACACATCGAAGACCTCGAGTGCGTGGGTGTAGCTACTCAATTAAGTGAAGACTTTTCGTACAAAAATCGACTTAGATCTAAATTTTTATTAACAGCGTTGTATTTTCCAAATAGTCGAGGTGGCTCAATTGGTTCGTTCACAATACTTAGAGAGAGAAGTTGTGAGTTCAAACCCCATGCAGGGCATAATCATTTTTACTCTGCTTTTATCCCCAAATAAACTTAAACATTTCAAATTACAACATTAAGCAGATGGTTTAGTTTTAGTTTGTTTTTTTTTCCTGTAATCTACGTAAATTATAGAAATTAGGATCCCGGACGATGCCGATTAGCCCTGCTAGTATTCTATATCGTGAGATTTGAAACAAAAAAATTTGACATGAGAAAAAGAAGCATACTAAATAACTAGTTTTGATCGGCTCCTTGGGCATCATCGGTACAGTACCTGGGTGTGTCAATTTTCATCTGTATCTAGCTTTTACCGTTTCAAAGCGAGTACAAAGAAAAATATGTTTGTGAAATTCCGTGGAAAAAATATATTACTTATTATTCGTACGAATCACATAAAATGAATCAAATAAAATTAATTAAATAAAATTTATTTGACAAAAAATGGCAAAGTGCAACAAGCCATGCAAAGAGACAGACAGGAGTTTTTATTTACTCCTCTCCAGGAGTTACGCACAAGGCCAGTTTTATCTTACTTCCACAAGGTAAGATGTGACCCAAGGTCGGGTCGGGAAAGTGGGGTTTGAAAAGCCAGTGCCCGAGAGGTGAGCACTCTGGCCATTAAAAATTGCCTGGGCAGCCCCGTCGGCATTCCCCAGTATGGGCGCCTCAGGCAGTAAGCAATAAACTTACTCCTCCCCAAAAATGGGAGGCAAAGCCTGGGAGGGTTGACCTCCTAGAACTGCGCAGGACAAACCCATAGACCGGCGTAAATCAAGCCCCGAAGGTCAAGACAATACCAGTCTAATGGGTGCAGTAGCCATCGGAACAGATACTACACTTTGATTCTAGCCAAAATCACATCCACATACAGTCTGAATGTTTGTCCAAAGCGGCTTTAAACCTGGATATGGTAGTCATCGTCACAACCTACTTTGGTAGATTGTTCCACGGATCAGAAATACAGACAGAGAATGCTGCCTTCCTCGTATTGCGCCGAAAACGATGGTGGTACATCTTTTGCAGTGTCTGTGGAGATGACGACTTGGCGCTGGGGTGGAAAAACTCCTGAAAAGATAAATTTAAATTCCCGTTTATTATGTTGTACGCCAGAATCAAGTTTCCTCGATTTCTCCGCTGCTCAAGCGAGAATATATTTAGTCTTTGAAGCCATTTTTTGTAGGTAAGCGTGGAGCGTCCTGTTCCCATCCTGGCTGTCAACCGTTAAACACGCTCCTGGTGTAGGATATCGTTTTGTAGATAAAGATTGGTTTCTTGGATAGTATCTACTCATCTACTAGAGCAGGTGCGGGCAACCTTTTCAGAGTGAGGGCCAGATGAGACTTTTGGAAGGAGATCGCGGGCCGGAGTGAAAAACGAAATCTCTGAATTACTATATTTTGTTTGCATGAATAAATTGTACAAAAACTGCATTGAACACTCTACAAATCTGATATTTTTTCTCAAGAGACTTCTGTATGTGATGTTATAAAAGGCGCCGACGAAGAGTCATTTTGGAATCATAAAAGATAATGATGGGGGAAGTAGCAAGTTGATCCAGCATTCGTTTTGACACACCTCACATAAGTTCTATGTTTCATGCCCTTTCCTCGTCTCACGTTTTCTCTTTGCCTCTCTCTTTCTCTTTTTCTATTTTTATCTCAGGTCAAGGATTTGAAATAATTAGTTAAAGAAAAATGAAATATACATGCATCATCGCTCGCTGATATTTATACATTTTTATCCCACTGTAAATCTTAATTGAACCCTACTTTTACGTCTATGTCACAAAATGATACGAGTTTTACTTGGAGGTCCGCGGGCCGGATTGCAATAATAAAGCATAGCAGGGTGGCGGGCCGGATGCTAAGCCTTCGCGGGCCAGATGTTGGCCACCCCTGTACTAGAGGTATGTATATACCCGTTCCTTGAGCATCATCGGTACAGTAGCTGGGTATGTCAATTTCCATCTTTATCTAGCTTTTACCGTTTCATAGCGAGTACATAGAAAAATGTCTGAAATTTTGTGGGGGAAAAAAAAAAAAAAAATTTCGACTTAGCATAAGAGAGTAAGTAACTACGAAGATGTATTAATATTGTTTTTATTAGCAAAAATGTTTTTAAGCAAAACTAATTTGCTTTGAACCATGAACCTTCATGTCTACGTTTTTGGTGGATTATCAACAACAACAAAAAGTCAGTTTAAAAAAAATATCTGTGTTATTTTTTATACTATTATGTTATGTTAGTTTCTTTGGAGCTTCTGTAGTTTCACAATGGCATTAAAATATCTGAAGAAATGTATAAACTTTGTTATTTACTTACGTGTTAGTTGAAAATAAGATTGTACAGGAAAAATTACGCAAATTCATCCAGTATTAAATTATAAGAAAAAAAAAAAAAAAACGATTTTAAGTATTGTTAGGCATTTTGTAACAAGGGAGATAACTAAAAAAACTTAATTACCAATTTAGCAGAAACCAAAAAAATATGAGTTATCTCCCTTGGTGACTCAGGATAAAATCGGGCGATTGAAAGATACAAGATGGCGAAGCCCGATTAAAATCGTTTTTTTTTTGTTAATTTAATAAATACTGGCTAAATTTGCGTAATTTTTGGTGTACAGTTTTCTATTAAGCTACCACGTAAGTACATAACAAAGTTTATACGTTTCTTTAGCTATTTTTATTTTTTATACATGTCATGGTGAAACAGTAGAAGAACCGTTTCTTTAAATTCATAAAACACGTATCCAGTTTGAGAAAAAAATCCTTTAGACTTACGTTAAATTCGAACTTGGATATTGACACCGTAAAAACTACCGCCAATTACTTTTTTTTCTCAACCAATCACATGTTTCTACTTGTGTACGAACAGTCAAAAACTACTGCCTTAGTAATGTGTACTCTGCCTATTCTGTTTTTCTCAACCAATCACATGTTTCTACTTGTGTACGAGCAGTCAAAAACTACTGCCTTAGTAATGTGTACTCTGCCTATTCCGTTTTTCTCAACCAATCACATGTTTCTACTTGTGTACGAACAGTCAAAAACTACTGCCTTAGTAATGTGCACTCTGCCTATTCCGTTTTTCTCAACCAATCACATGTTTCTACTTGTGTACGAACAGTCAAAAACTACTGCCTTAGTAATGTGTACTCTGCCTATTCTGTTTTTCTCAACCAATCACATGTTTCTACTTGTGTACGAACAGTCCAAAACTACTGCCTTAGTAATGTGTACTCTGCCTATTCTGTTTTTCTCAACCAATCACATGTTTCTACTTGCGTACGAAAAACGTAACTAAAAACCCACCATCATAACTTTTTAATAGAAAATAGATTTTAATAAATAAACTTACTGTTTCGCTTGGTTGACATGCACCTGTAAAGTTGTGCTCAGCCATCGATATGTAACCTGTAAAAAGACGCGAAAAAATAAACAACGTTATTCAATTTTATCGACAAATTTAAATTTATTACAAAAGATTTCTTTTTAGATGTGTCCACGAGGGTTGAGGAGTCAGGGAGGTTTTGGAAGGTGTTGGAGTTGGATTTCTTAATCTCAGAAGAATCAAAACAGCTTGAATATTGGAAGACTTTAAAATAAGGAGTCAGAGATTTTGGAATTCTTCAGAGTGGAACCGTATACCTAAGTTAAAATTACATTAACATTGTGACATTTACAAAAACAGTCGCATTTTCTTTCATGCAGCGATTAAAATGTTATCTCTCTTGCCAAAGTTTCAGCGGATTCGGAATAGCGGCGTTTATTTTCTATCCAAAAGCGGCCATAAAAAATAATAGAAAATGTATGACGTCATAAAGGATGAACTGTAGCTTTTGGTAGTTTTTGAAAAAATAAAGATCATTTTGTGATAATTGTATCACAGTCCATAGTTTTCTTCGAATGTCCGGCTGGCTTGGCAGGCCGAGAGCAGACTCAAGGCGTTTCCACGAATAATGGCAATAGAAAGGCGCTCGTAAAGCCAAGACAATTCGCGATTGTCTCCAGTGTTGCGCGTCATTAATAGACCAAGGCTGCCGCGTGTGGTAGCCAATAAGTCCACTCGTCTCCACAGCGATCGGTTGAAATACAAATCTGTCGAGAAGATTGGCATATTTTGACCGCTTGCGGCTCTCTGCTGACGCTGCTGCATGTCCAGGGTTTGTTGCCGATTCTATCACTGACGGGGGTGCAAAAGTGTCGACACAAGTCACATCCCATATCAGTGAAAATACATTGTAATGCTTGATGTTATCTTATAAAGAAAAAAAAATTGGGACCCTATTCCAGACATTTTGAAATTTATTTTTCAATAATCTGAATTTATTCTTTGAAAGACAATGCAAAATAAATTAAATATCCCAAAGACGATGCGGCCTCTATTCCGCAGTTATTTCCTGTTGTTTTTTAAAACGCCCAAAACGAGTTATATCATTAAAAAAAAAAATCCAAATCTTATTTTATTTAATGAAAATTATGGTTACATCGAAGGGGTTAACTTCCAAGATGTCTGCCAAATTTTAGCGATTAGTTTTGTCCGATTTTCCAAGCAATGCCAGGACAAATTAAGGTACTTATGCAGTGTCAAAATCGACGATGTGTCAACATATTCCGACAGGTTACGTAAACTGCCGGAACACTTCTTCCTTGATTTGAATCTTTTGCCATTTATAACGATGACTAACAGAATTAATAAAAGGTGAAAAAAAAAAAAAAAAATATGCAACAAATAAATGTTACCAAAGGCAAGATAAGTTACTCTTCTACTAACCTGGATAAGTTTGTTTTAACTTATTCTAAAGCGTTTTTAGTTCGATTTAAAACTAGTGTCACTTTTCCGACCCGCCTTCCTGATCGTGCGGACCAGCAAGCCTCACTTCTCGACCTGTTCTTGACCTCACTACCTGAGGCTTGTGTGGCGAATGCCCATAGACCGCTCGGAAACTCTGATCACGTTGTGGTAATGATACTTATCACCTTAAAAACTCTTCCAAAAGCTGAAGAGCCGTTGCTCAAAACGACGAGAAACTATGAGCAGGCTGATTTTTAATCCCTCAGAGATCACGTCAGCGACGCCCGATGGGGTGAAACCTTCTTATTCCCTGCTGATCAGTGTGCAAATGAGCTAACCGAATGGGTTAAAGCAGGCATTGATGCTTATATCCCTATGCGAAAATTCTTCAGCAAACCCGACTCTCCTCAATGATTCACCTCAGAATGTGCAGCTGCTATTGCTGAGAGGCAGAAGGCATTCCGAAAATTTGGCAGCCATAAGTCAACTGCGAAGGTATACAGAGATAACCAAAAAATGCATTCAGTCACAGAAACTAGGCACTCGTGATTTCTGGAAAATCTACAATAGTGTGATGAACAATGGACAATCCCCCCCGCTATCAAATCACAATGATGTTGTTTGCACGGCAACTTATAAGGCTGAACTACTTGCCCAGCGTTTCACTTTAAACTCCACTTTGGACTCAACAACCCACTCCCTCCCTAAATTCCCATTGCGGACTGAAGCCACACTTGAGAACCTGGTCATTACCCCATCTCAGAGACATCATAAAAAACCTTGACACCTCCAAAGCCTGTGGGCCTGATCTTATACCAGTAATAGTAATAAAGAAATGCTCTGCTCAGCTGGCCTCTGTCCTCTCCAAACTATACAACAAATGCTTTGCTGAATCTTGTTTCCCCAATAGTTGGAAAATTGCCTCTGTGGTACCAGTCTTCAAAAATTCTGGAGATAAAACTGATCCTCTAAACTACCACCCAATCAGTCTACTCCCGATCTTTGCTAAAATCTTTGAATCATTAATCAATTTAGCGATAGTCCGGCACCTAGTTAATGCTAAACTTCTTTCTGATCATCAATACGGATTTAGACAAGCACGATCTACTGAAGATATCCTAATGGTCATCTATGAACATATATACCATATACTGAAAAAGGCAGGTGAAGCTAGGGTGGTAGTGCTTGATATATCCAAGGCCTTTGACAAGGTCTGGCATGAAGGGCTTCTCCTAAAACTGCACTCATATGGTATTACTGGACAAATATTTAATATAATTAAATCCTTCCTAACTAAAAGAAAGATCCAGGTTGTCCTCGATGGCCGCTCATCTATACAACATGACATAAATGCTGGTGTACCCCAGGAATCCATCCTTGGGCCTCTACTGTTCCTGATTTTCATAAATGACCTCCCTGATGTTATTGAGACTGAGATAGGAATATTTGCTGACGGCTCTACTCTCGTCATGTGGGCAAAATTGACGTGCACATATCTGAGGCAATGGCTGAATCCTTAGAAAATGACCTCCAGTCTGTAGTGGATTGGGGTAAAAAATGGATGGTAACTTTTAATGTTGCAAAGACAAAGCTACTTTCCTTCAATAACTACAAGAAACCTCTTCAACCACTGATTGTCATGGCAAATAACACCCTGCCTGAGAGTTCATCATTCAAACTCCTCGGCCTAACTTTCACAGATAACATGAATTGGAATAAATACATTGAAAACATTGCCAGGGCTGCTGCAAAGAAGGTGGGCTCCCTCTACCGTGCCAGTAAACTTCTCACACCTGACATTATCCTATATCTCTACAAAGCCACCATCTGCCCATGCATGGAGTATTATTGCCACATCTGGGCTGGTGCATCATCCGCTAGTCTCTCCCTCTTAGACAAGGTCCAAAAAAGAGTCGCCAACTTAATAGGTCCCTAACTATCCACTAAGCTCCAACCCTTGTCCCATCACCACAATGTTGCTTCCTTGTGCCTGTTTTACAATTACTTAAATGGATTGTGCTCTGATGAGCTTGCTGCTCTGGTACCCCCACGATGTAAATTCACTAGACCAACCCGACAATCTGCCAAATCCCATCCATTCACTGTGGAGGTCCCCAGATGCCGAAGAGCTTTCTACTCCAAAAGCTTATTTCCTCGTGCTGCTGGACTCTGCAACTCCCTCCCTGCTCCCTGTTTTCCTGACGTTACTGACATGCAGAAATTTAAAACTAATGTAAACAGACATCTCGCTGCACAGCTCCCAATTTAGGTTGACCCCCACCCCCAACTTTCACCATTTTTATCAGTAGCCACTTCTATAGTGGAGGCCTGCCCTGTTTGGCGTGAACTATGTTTAAAAAAAATGGCTCCATTTGATCACGTGACGTCTCGACACTCGTTTTAAACCGTTGTCGTTATAAATGCCCCAAATTATTCTTATTAAAAAGAAATCCGTAAAAATCAGACAAGAAATGATCACGGTGGATTAATTTGCCCTGACACCGCTCGGAAAATTAAACAAAACTAGTCGCTAAAATTTGGCAGTTATCTTGGGAGCTAACCGTTTCAATATAACCCATTTTCTACGTGCTAAGAATTTTTTTAAAAAATGTTTACAGTTATTTCCTTTGTAAAGAAAATAATAGGACTTTATTTTGAACAACTGCCATAAACGGTTTTTGTCCATAAAAATGTACAGGTGAAATATGGCAGTTCCAAATAAATTAACCAGGAAACTCGGTAAAACTTCATAACACAGACCCCCTGGCTGTGCGCATGCGCCAATAAACGGAAGCGCTAATAGAATTCCTCATCAATGGGAATATATTTGTGAATATTTGCTTAGAAAAGAACACAAAGGGGTATATGTTACGACGCTCAGCAGAGGCGCGAACGGGGTCCAAAAAAAGAACGAGAAAGGGTTTAAAAACATAAATTTGCAACAAGTGAAGTTGACCTGCGACGAGAATAGATATTTTTCTATTTACCTATGTAATTTGTTTTTATTTTTACCTATTATAAATGGGTTTTTATTAGATGTAAAAAAAAAAAATGTATTGTTTTTTTCCCCAAAGGCTCGCACAAAATTCAAGATGGCGATTCACGTGCTTTCTTACCAAATGCCCCCCCCCCCCAAAAAAAGCGGCCATGTTTTTCCCAAGTTACGGTGACAAAACTATTGATTTCTAATAAATAGCGATTGTAACGGTCTAAAAATACAAACAAATGCCACAGGAAAGTTTCAAAATAACTTTTACAGCCTACAGTTACTTTTATTTGTTGTATATTTTTTTTTTTTTAGCGTTTTTACTCTGCTGAGTCTCGTAAAAGATGCCCAATTTTATTTTTATCGACAGACTTTTAATTTTTGCGCTTCCGTTTGTTGGCGCATGTGCACAGCCAGGGGGTCTGTGTTATGAAGTTTTAACATTTATTTGTTGCCTATTTGTTTCTTTCAACCTTTTTAATCGCCGACAAATTAATATTTGCAAAATAAAAATTAATTTTTTTTTTTTAGGCAAATCAAATAACTTAAAACGGTGGATTAATTTTCCCTATCACCGCTTGGGAAATCAAACTTAGCAATCATTTAGGGAGCCAACCGCTTCAATATAACAAAATCAATCTTCCTTTATTTTGTGCTTCTCCAGATTAGGACTCGCGCTAACTTGACAAAGTTAGCTCGGGTCCTAATCTGAAGAAGTATCATTTATTTAATTAAAATTATCGGTACTTGTGCAGTTTACGGACCGTGCTGAAATAATAACGTTATAATTTAAAAAAAAAAAAAAAACATTCTTAACATGGGTAGGTGGAGGTTTCATTAACTTACTTTCAGCTAACAATTCGATAAACAAAAGATACCGTAAAAATTGAATCTAACTTGAAAATACCTATCTAAAAAAATAGCCCGGTCCGTAAACTGCACAAGCACCAAATTATCAACTGTTTCTAAATTAAATAATCCACACAGAAATTGAAACTAAAGTTAAAAGAGAAACTTTTTTGAAAATGACAACAACGTGTTTATTGTTATGTGTTTTCGATTCTTTCTCTACGCAGTAAAAAAGAAAACCATTATTTTCCAATAAGTATGACTTATAAGAATATCTTCTAAGTATTTATAACCGCACCGCAGCTTCTTGTGATGTTTGATAAATTAATTCAACTCACAATTTTGTTTTCGTCATTAATAAATTCATCCAAATTGTCCATGTACATGGAATCAACGGCGTCACAAGCAGCCATTTTCTATTCCCGCGTTTCTTCGAACTCAGCCGGAAGTATGGAAGGCCAAACCGGTAATAATCACCCTACCCTACAAAAATGACGGGAAAATATATGTATATGCTTCGCTAATGTTCGCACTGGTATTGGTACTTGTCAAGAATGAGTATCCATAAAATTTAAGTAATTACGGAATCAATCTCGAATATCGACAGAGAATCACGACTCAGTCCCAGAAATGGCCAAAACAGTTTATGATTTGAAAGCCACGAAAAAATGTAAAAGAGCAGGGTAGGGTTAAAAGTATTTTAGCTCCTCAAAAATAAATAAATAAAATAAAAAAATAAAACATAATTAAAAAAATAATAATAATACATAAATAAATAAGTAAAAAAATAAATAATAAAAAATACATAAATAAATAAGTAAATAAAATAAAAATTAAAAAAAAATACTCAAAAAAAATAATACATAAATAAATAAGTAAATAAAATAAAAAATAAAAAAAAAATAATAAAAATAAAAAAATAATGATAATGAATCTTTAAAATAATTTTTGTAATGATAATAAGTACCGAATTTTTAAAAACTTTATTGTTAAAAAAAATTCGGTACTTTTGAACTTTCTTGATTGGATCAATTTCGTTTCGGCGAAATATGCAAAACGGTTTCGCATATTCCAGGTTTTTGTATTACTTATTTCTACGGTGTTACGTTATTTAGTGCTTTTGTGGAAAAAAGACACTTGCTGTTTGTGGTGCCAGCCTTCAGGTGGGGGTGGAGATATGACCAGGGTATTTAATTCCTTCCCGCCGCAGGAATATGTGACACAAGGTCGGAAAGTGGGGGAAGAGTCAAGCCAGCGTCCCTAAAGAAGGAGCACTCTGACCTAGCAAAAATAGCCTGGGCAGCCCCGTCGGCATTCCCCGGTCAGGGCACCTCAGGCAGTAAGCGATAAACTTACTCCACCCCAAAGAGGGGAGGCAAGGCCTGGGAGGGTGCATCTCCTAGGACAACCCAGGACAGTATACCTCAGCCCGGCAGATAAAAGGCCACCGAAATGGCCCAGTCCATGCCGGACTGATTATCGAGAACGAAACCTCGACTGGTAGGATCCAATCCCGACGTCCTCAATCAACCGAAGTTAATGAGAGACTGTTCAGGATGGGGTGGAGATATGACCAGGGTATTTAATTCCCTCCCACCGCAGGAATATGTGACACAAGGTCGGTAAGTGGGGGAAGTGTCAAGCCAGTCGGTTCTCTCTATCGCTTCAAACACTTTCTCACGCCTGAGGCTATTCTCTATCTCTACAAATCTACTATCAGACCATGTATGGAGTACTGTTGTCATATTTGGGCTGGTGAATCTCTGCCCCATTTGAGGGATTTGATAAGGTACGTATCTGTAATTTGATTGGCCACCCCCTTTAGTCTTCTCTGCATCATCTCTCTCACAGACGTGATGTTGCTAGTCTCAGTTATTCATGTGTTCTTCAAAATTATGTGATCTGTTACCTGCTTCCTTTGTTCCAGCTCGTTTGACTCGTTGATCTAGTGGTCTCCATCAATTCGCTGTTTTGATACTTCATTGAAATACAGCTTCCTATTCCAGTAACTTCTTTCCAGGAACTGCAAGCTTGTGGAACTCTCTTCCTGCTGACTGTTTTCCTTCTACCTATAGCCCTGGTCTTTTCAAGACTAAGGCCAATAGGCATCTCATGTCTTTGCGATAATCATCTTTCGTTCTTGTTAGCTCCTTACATCAAGTGGCTTCATGTCTTGTCTGGAGCGATTTTTTCATAATATATATATATATATATATATATATATATATATAAATTGGGATCTGCACAGCAAGATGTCTGTTTACATTAGTTTTAAATTTCTGCATGTCAGTACTGTCGGGGAAACAGGGGGCAGGGAGGGAGTTCCAGAGGTCAGCAGCACGAGGAAAGAAGCTATTTGAGTAGAAGGCTCTCCGGCATCTGGGGACCTCCACAGTGAATGAATGAGATTTAGTTGATTGTCGAGTTAGTCTAGTGAATTTACATCGAGGGGGCACCAGAGTAGCCAATATCTTTCTTGTGATCTCTTGGGCTTATCGGATTCCAAGACAAGAATTCATCTAGTCTGGTGGAGTATCCAGCTAAGTGCTGTTACATGAGGTAACATTACTTGGAGAAGGTGCACCATTCCTCCTATGGGCCAGTGTATAGCCGTGTCGAGAGGATCTTATTTGGGCTTAAAATCCTATGTTATTTTGAATATTTGGTCAGAGTTTACTTGTAAAGTGAAGTATCCTCATGTCAGGTTGTCCTGACAAACCCCTGTACAAAGAGACCGAAGACACTCGACGATGATGTCTAGTAGGTAATTCAAATTCTCTCCTGTAGGTAATTCAAAATATCTATTGTCTATTGGAATAGGTGATTATGTGTTGTTTTGCCACTCGGACTTAGGGTTAGTGGTAAAAAAATGATTAACTGGCCTTAAAAAGTTAGTATAGCCCGGATATTGGGGATCATTTTGTATTAAATTTATATGTGAAATATTTTATTTATGTTGTTTCATTGCTTCTTAACATGAAATTTTTTTTGTTCAAATCAATTGTTGAAAAAAAAAATCTAAAAATAAATTGCGATAATTTATTTCCCTTGATATGACACATTTCCACCCTAAAGTAAAAACGGTGCCCATTTTTGGTGTGGATACTCTCAAGATCAAAGTGTAGTATCTGTTCCGATGGATACTGCACCCCATAGACTGGTATCATCTTGGCCTTCGGGGCTTGATTCCGCCGATCTATTGGTTTGTCCTGTGCAGTTCTAGGATGTCCACCCTCCCAGGCTTCGCCTCCCCTCTTTGGGGAGGAGTAAGTTTATTGCTTACTGCCTGAGGCGCCCCTACCAGGGAATGCCGACGGGGCTGCCCAGGCAATTTTTAATGGCCAGAGTGCTCACCTTCTCGGGCTCTGGCTTTTCAAGTCCCACTTTCCCGACCCGACCTTGGGTCACATCTTACCTTGTGGGAGTAAGATAAAACTGGCCTTGTGCCTAACCTCCTGGAGAGGACGTAATAATCCCTTTTTACTTGCATCCCAATGAGAGCAAAGTTAGACACAGAGAATCTAGCTCCCCAAAAGGGATACTCTGGATTGGAAAAAAATAATCTGTATAGTCTCGTCGGCACTCCTTCACGAATGGGGATGCCGAAGACGACAGACAAAACCATAGAAACAGAGAAGATACTGCATGAGAGAACGGCCTCTTGCGACCAAACAGATACTATGCTTTGATCCTAGTTAAAAGACTTGACTATTTATTTACGTGCTTCCCACAACAGCAGGATTTGACTTATAAAACATTTACAGGGATGCAGCATTGCGACGATGTGGGATGAAGTGGAGCTTGGCTGTATTTTACAGTACTATCAACCTCTAGACAGGCAGAATTAATTGATATTATCAGATACATAAAAACTTTTAACAAAATGACTGGATTCAGCATTAAATAATCCGAAAACAAAACAACCAAACTACCTAGAATAGACTTTCCTTTACCTTCAATATCTTTTATTAACGTCTAACATCAAAACATTCCTTGTCACGTCATTCCAAACATGTGGGCATTCTACTTTATTCATGTTAAACTATTTTATACGGCTGTATGTAAAATCCAAATTGCAAAAAAAAAACTTCATCATTTTAAAATGTTAATTTAATTATCAAGGGTCAATAGAAAATACCTATGCCAAAAAAAAAGTTCAATCTCGTTTGTGTTCAAAATACAAAAAAAAAGTTCAATCTTGTTTGTGTTCAAAATACAAAAAAAAAGTTCAATCTTGTTTGTGTTCAAAATACAAAAAAAGTTCAATCTCGTTTGTGTTCAAAATACAAAAAAAAAGTTCAATCTTGTTTGTGTTCAAAATACAAAAAAGTTCAATCTCGTTTGTGTTCAAAATACAAAAAAGTTCAATCTCGTTTGTGTTCAAAATACAAAAAAAAAGTTCAATCTTGTTTGTGTTCAAAATACAAAAAAAGTTCAATCTCGTTTGTGTTCAAAATACAAAAAAGTTCAATCTTGTTTGTGTTCAAAATACAAAAAAAGTTCAATCTCGTTTGTGTTCAAAATACAAAAAAGTTCAATCTCGTTTGTGTTCAAAATACAAAAAAAAAGTTCAATCTCGTTTGTGTTCAAAATACAAAAAAAGTTCAATCTCGTTTGTGTTCAAAATACAAAAAAAGTTCAATCTCGTTTGTGTTCAAAATACAAAAAAGTTCAATCTCGTTTGTGTTCAAAATACAAAAAAGTTCAATCTCGCTTGTGTTCAAAATACAAAAAAGTTCAATCTTGCTTGTGTTCAAAATACAAAAAAGTTCAATCTCGCTTGTGTTCAAAATACAAAAAAGTTCAATCTCGCTTGTGTTCAAAATACAAAAAAGTTCAATCTCGAGAAGGTGGTGAAAACCAGCTCCCCCGAGAGTGTGACAAAGTTCCTTTATCGTTGGGGTACATCTTGGCACATTTGTCGGGGCAGCAGACCTTTTTGGAACGTTTATCCTTGCCGCGGCATCGATGTGACAAGTTGGTTTGACGTAGCGGCACCAATGTGGCACGATTTTTTCGGGGGAGTAATCTTATGGACGAACTGTGGCGAAATATCGAACGGGAGACGTCTGGCTGCATGTGCATGTAATTTACTCGCCGTTCTTACCAGTGAGAAATCATCGTTTAGACGATAATCGCTGTCGCCTTCTCTTCTGGAACCGGCTAGCTGGGAGGGACCTTCTGTGCTGCAAAAGAACCTTATTTGTAATAAGGAAAGAAACCATTTTTCCGTTTTCTTATAAAAATAGATTTATTTCCACTGAAGACATTGTTAAACCAAAGTGGAACGCGTCAACGTGCGTGCGCCAAGTTTAAGACCGACTCTTTTGTTAAAATCTCTTTACCAGCTAAAGAGAGAGAGAGGGGGAGTGAGAGAGAAGGAGAGAGAGACAGAGCGAGAGAGAAAGAGAGAGAGAAAGAAAGGAAGGAGGAGACAGAACCAGTCAAGGTACACCTGCTTCTTTGTGTCTCAGGTAATATGTTTTGAGTTGTTTAACTCAAATATTCTGATATGTGACCTCATCAACTGAAACCTGTCACTGAACTGGTTTGAAATTTATATTTCACTTGTCAGCTCTGGTGTCACGATCACACCGAGTACAGAATCTCTCTGTTGAACTTTCCTGCTTTCCCGAAATTTCAGCGCAAGTTTGGCACAAGGCCCACGAATGCAGTGGGGACCCTCAGCTCCCCAAAATCTCACGCATTGTGTCACAAGAGGGCACTTTGGTGGTTGGATTAAAAAATAGCCGAGAACGGATCTATTGTCATACCCCTTTTTTAAATGTCAAACTTAGAACGTCTTCGTAAATATTGTTGCAGGGATTGATCGCTGATGATCGATCGCTGATGATCGGTCTTACAACTAAGAAAGACGGCACAGAAAAAATGAGAAATAAAGTATGGTTACCATAACAGTCAGAATGACATTTATCAAGTCATTGTTTCGCTTGAACAGTATTTTTTCTCATCAGAAAGCAATGCTTTATCAATACATGAAATTCAGATTTTTCAATTGTTTTGAAAATTTGCAACAGTAGCTTCACTTAAATAACTGTAATTTGTAAACTAATAATCCGATAAAGCTCAAATTTTGACATGTGACATTTGAAGGTTAGTACTTTATAAAAATCATATTGGTGTTTTTAAATTACTGGCGCCATCTATATGTCAGGTTTGGGACTAATTGAGTGATGTGTTAACAACCCCTTCTCCTGTAATTTGTAAACTAATAATCCGATTGGGCTCCAATTTTGACACGCTCAATTCAAAAGTTAATACTTTATACAGATTTTTTTGATTATTTTTATTAGTGGCGCCATCTATATGTCAGGCTTGGGACTAATTGAGTGATGTGTTAACAACCCCTTCTCCTGTAATTTGTAAACTAATAATCCGATTGGGCTCCAATTTTGACACGCTCAATTCAAAAGTTAATACTTTATACAGATTTTTTTGATTATTTTTATTAGTGGCGCCATCTATATGTCAGGTTTGGGACTAATTGAGTGATGTGTTAACAACCCCTTCTCCTGTAATTTGTAAACTAATAATCCGATTGGGCTCCAATTTTGACACGCTCAATTCAAAAGTTAATACTTTATACAGATTTTTTTGATTAGTTTTATTAGTGGCGCCATCTATATGTCAGGCTTGGGACTAATTGAGTGATGTGTTAACAACCCCTTCTCCTGTAATTTGTAAACTAATAATCCGATTGGGCTCCAATTTTGACACGCTCAATTCAAAAGTTAATACTTTATACAGATTTTTTTGATAATTTTTATTAGTGGCGCCATCTATATGTCAGGCTTGGGACTAATTGAGTGATGTGTTAACAACCCCTTCTCCTGTAATTTGTAAACTAATAATCCGATTGGGCTCCAATTTTGACACGCTCAATTCAAAAGTTAATACCTTATACAGATTTTTTTGATTTTTTTTATTAGTGGCGCCATCTATATGTCAGGCTTGGAACTAATTGAGTGATGTGTTAACAACCCCTTCTCCTGTAATTTGTAAACTAATAATCCGATTGGGCTCCAATTTTGACACGCTCAATTCAAAAGTTAATACTTTATGAAGATTTTATTTTGATTATTAGTGGCGCCATCTATATGTCAGGCTTGGGACTAATTGAGTGATGTGTTAACAACCCCTTCTCCTGTAATTTGTAAACTAATAATCCGATTGGGCTCAAATTTTGACACGCTCAATTCAAAAGTTAACACTTTATACAGATTTTTTTGATTATTTGTATTAGTGGCGCCATCTATATGTCAGGCTTGGGACTAATTGAGTGATGTGTTAACAACCCCTTCTCCTCTCTAGTCGAATCATTTTTTTAATAATCCGTTAAATCCTATTTCAATCACATGAATTATTTAGAGCAAAAACTAAACAATAATTAATTCGAAAAATGTCTTTTAAAAAAAAAACATTAAAATAGTGACTTACTGCTTAAACGAAAAATCACCAGAAATAAAGTATAGTTAAGTCTGGTTCAAGGGCCAATGCTGGTGATTCGTCCTACAACTAAGAAAGGAGACACATACAAAAATCGGGCAAAAAAGGGAAACCAAACTCGTGTGTGCAGCAAAATATGTGACCGTTAAGAAGAGTTCAAAATTCAGCAAGTCGACAGGAAAGATGGTGTATCGTTACTGGTGGTGATGGTTATCCTGGCTGAAAGGTCCTTTCGGTCTTTTTGTTAGGAGCTGTTGTTTTTGACATAGCTTTATCAAAATATAAATGGATGAAGAACAAGAAGAGAACAACCAGACTCGACAGAAACAAAACACTTCTGAGGCAATACATCGGGGAAGCGACAAGACCACCACAGAAACGATGAATGATTGAAAAACATGAAAGAAGAGCTTCAGGAAATTAAAAAAGGAACAGAAACCGAAATTATTGAAAAAACGCTCAAGACAACTCCAAGGATATGTATTCACAAAACAAGACGTATCAGAATGGATGACCAAAGGGAGAACTATATTAATATAAAAAGACACTAAGAAAGGAATGATTCTAAGTAACTGCAGACCAATAACCTGTTTACCAACCGTGTGAAAATCCTAACGGCACAACTGAGAGAACAGATCTACCACTTCCTTAATAATCGTGGACTGCTTCCCGAGGAACAGAAAGGATGCCAGAATTCATGATCTTCTATACATAGATCAAAAGATCGTAAAGGAGGTAAAAAGCAGAAAAAAGAACATAGCCATGGCATGGATCGACTACAAAAAACCTACAACAGAATCCCTCAAGCATGGATAATTGAATGCTTGAGGATGCACAAAGTATCTGACAAGATTATCAATCTTATTAAGAAATTAATGGAGACATGAAGATTGGAACTGATAGCTGGAGGATGATACCTGACAGAGATAAAGATACAGAGAGGCATTTTCCAAGGAAACTCTCTATCCAAGGAAACTCCCTATCACCACTACTGTTCATCATAGCCATGATGCCACAACTACATACCCAGAAAATGTGATGCCGGATACAAGTTTACAGACACAGAAGAAAGAATAAACCACCTCATGTATATGGACGATCTGAAGCTATTTGCAAAAAGCTAAGTGGAGCTGGAATAGCTGATAAATACGACCATAATCTTCAACCAGGAAATTCAAATGGAATTCGGTATGGAAAAGTGTGCACTGTTAGAGATGAAAAAGAGAAAACTGCTCACACGTATTCACAAAACAAGATATACCCGAATGGATGATCAAAGGAACACTATATTAATATAAAAAGACACTAAGAAAGAAATAATTCCAAGTAACTACAGACCAATAACCTGTTTACCAACCAAAAAGAAAACTGGAGACAGCAGAGGGTACAGAATTGCTCACACAAAAGGAGATGAGGGCACTTGGCGAACATGATACATCTAAATATTTGGGAGTTCCGGAAGCAAACTCATAAAATCTACAGAAATGAAAAAAGGAAATTGGAAAAGAATACATGAGAAGAACAAGAAAACTCTTAGAAACTTTATTATATAGTAGAAATCTAGTAAAAGGAATCAACACCTGGGCAGTATCACTAGTGAGATATTCTGGTTCATTCATAGGCTGGACAAAAGAACTTAGGCATCTTGATCAGAAGACTAGGAAACTAATGACCATGCACAATGCACTACATCCGAAAGATGATATTGACCGATTCTACATGAAAAGGAGAGAATGGGGGCGAAGACTGGTAAGTATAGAAGACTGTGTGGATGACACAAACAAGGAATTGAAAAAATACATAACACAGAAAGGCTGATTACTGCAGCGAGAGATACTGTCAACAGAAACAAGACACCTAAATAAAGAAACGGATTCACTACTGACAGCCGCACAGAACAATGCAATTAGAACTAATTATATCAAAACTAAAGAAGACAAAATGCAGGAAAACAGTAAATGCAGACTCTGTGGACAAAGAGACGAAACGGTAAATTACATAATGAGTGAATGCAGTAAACTAGTCCCCAAAAGTGCAAAAACAGACATGAGTGTGTGGAGAAGGCAGTACACCGGAAACTATGCAAACGACTGCAGTTTGAACACGCAGACAAATGGTACAGGCACAAACCAGAGACAATACTGGAAAACGAAAATCACAAAATCCTTTGGGACATGGAAGTATAAACATATAAACTTATACAAGCAAGGAGACCGGATGTCATAATAGTTAACAAGAAGGAATCCCCTTGCTAAATCACAGATTTTGCCGTCCCAGCAGGTCACAGAGTGAAGATCAAGGAGACAGAAAAACAAAGCAAATACACGGAACTTGCCAGAGAACTAAAAGAGATATGGAGTATGAAGAAAGCAAATATGATACCAATAATCGTAGGAGCACTAGGAACAGCTTCCCCCCTCTCCAATGGTAAAAAGACTGGGAGAAATTGGAATCAAAGGGAAGACTGATACGATACAACGGACGATAATGATGAAAACAGCTGAAATCTTAAGAAAAATCCTTGAATGCGGAAACCAACCCACATAAACTGTGAATGCTAACCAGTCACATGGAAGTTGCAATAGAAATCAAACAAAAACGTAGAAAGAACGCCACCACATGAAACCAAGGGAACTGAAACTACAATGAATTTAATAAACCTAAAAAAACAAAGAAACAACAACAAAATAACAACAGGGATGGCACAAGGCACAGCTGATACCACACAAAATAATCGTGAAAGGTCAAGAACAATGGAAAGACCAGAAAGGGAGAGCACAAACCAGACCTCCACTGGGACCTTGGAGAGGGAGAGGATTATTGCCATCCAAATCCTAGAGAAGAACAATGGTCGTAGCTAGCGAGAAATCAATGGTAAGCAGCTGTTGCGGTAACGCAAAATCATTTGTAATGGTTATCAAAAGAGGTAGAGAGTACTAGAAATATGCGGAGACTTGTTGTCACT
>OY744552.1:46605701-46630701 GCA_963556195.1 Sepiola atlantica
TGCAACATTCTCCAACACGGTATAGGGGGTGGGACTGGAGAAAGAACTATAGGCCATTTCTCCCGTGCAAAATAGGAAAATAACCACATGCATGACAGGCTACTGAACTCCCCACTATACTACACTTATTCACTCGAGTGTGTTTTAGTGTATTTGTTATTCTTCTTTCCCAACTAACACTGAATATTACATTTGGCCCGCCCGTCACGACTCTCCGAAATACCAACTCCATATAGGTGGTAGCAACATTTTTTCTCCCTAACAATTCTGTATTGTGACTACACTCATCGACACCGGGGGAACTAATAAACACAGTTTAATTTTCACAAAACACCGGTTGTTATTTAACACCCATGCCAATAATGAAGCTGCGGTTAATTGGCATATTTTCACATTTATTTGTAAGCCGAAACCGTGGTGCAATGGGTAAGAATGTTCGTTTCATGATCGCCATTTTTAGCGTTTGATCCCATTCTACTCTACCACTTTCTTCCTTTTTTTAAAAATTTAAAACATTCGCCAACACGGTAGACGGGCCAGAAAAAGAAACAATAGGCCGTTTCTTTTTTTATTCGACGTCATGCAATAGGTAGTATTAATAATTTAGAAATAATTATGGCAATAATTATGGCAACTTTTTAGAAAATAACCCAAGAATAAAAATAATCCGAAATTTAAAAATACGGTTAACTCTACAAAAACACAAAACTGCGATAAAAAGGAAATACGCGAATGTGAAAGTAGAAGGCACAAATGTTAAATTTCAATTAGACAAAAAGTCTGACTTGACGATAAAAAATAAATTTACGTGGATACAAATCAATGGTAATTACTTAAAAACATTGCACGTGGAATAAAAAATTTACATATTTTTACGTGAACATTCATTTTCCAACAAAAAATTTAAACTAAAAACATTCGTCATAGATCAATCTCAGAACCTATTCTGAACGGGCTGACGGAGTTTAGGGTTAGGGTTAGGAGTCATTTGATTTAGTGATTTTAGTGTATCATAACTAATAACAGGGTGGCGGTAGTTAAGTGGATATCGACACGGACTGAAGACCTGGATGTTCCAAGTTCGAATCCAATCGATTCCACAGTACCACTTTCACTTAGGGATGTTGGCAACCTTCTCGTGGTCCTTCCCGTAAGTAACCGATGTCTTTCCAGAAAGATTTTTAACTAGAAAAACACCGGGGAAACTAATGCCAACACCAGAATCATCTGATTCATACGAAAGAAGAGAAGAACGTTAAGAGATGAAAAGCTGCTTCTTGAGGTTAAAGAGGTTAGATGGAAGAGATTTATGAAGTGTGAGAACGGAAGTGAAGAAAAAGGCAGATAGGAAATGACGTAATAGAGAGGAAAAGTTTTTTTATAGGTAAAAGAAGATCCAGAGTGGAAGCTATACTGTCAAGACACACACTCTCTCTCTATCTCTCTCTCTCTCTCTCTTTCTTTCATAATATAATAAACAACAAAAACAAACTTGATGTTTGTGTCGTTTTTTTTCTGTCTGTTAACAAAAAAATAAGAGAGACAAATCTGGATGTAATACTAATGTATGCTGCAAAAAGAAAATAAATCAATAAAAGAAACCCGGAGCAAATGATGGTGTCGTTGTTTTTATATATCACAATTACAACGACAGTTGCAACGAAGACAAAGAGAGAGAGAAAGAGAGAGAGAAAGAGAGAGAGACAGAGAGAGAGAAAGAGAGAGAGAAAGAGAGAGAGAGAGGGGGAAAGAGAGAGAGAGAAATGGGGAGAGAGAAAGAGAGAGAGAGAGAAATGGGGAGAGAGAAAGAGAGAGAGAGAGAGAGAGAGAGAGCCAGAAATAAGGTCTACTCTCGTCTCCCTCGCGCGCGCTCTCTCTCTCTTTCATAATACAATGTACAATTACACCTCTAATAAACAGCAAAAAAGAAAACTTGATGTTTGTGTCATTTTTTTCTATCTGTTAACAAAAAAAAGGGAGACAAATCTGGAAGAATTTATTTCAGCTTTTCTTTGGCGGGCGAGCAACCACCACAACACGGCGAAAGTCCAAACTGCTAGAGGGACGATAGTCAATGGGAACAGACAGACAGACAGACATATTGAAGGGAAAAAAAATCAAGAAACAGTATAACAAAAAAGACACCAGATAATAGGTTCCCCCAAAATATTCTGTTCGGAGGAGGAAAAGATAATACGTTTTGTAATGTCGCATTCATAAACCTTTTCTAAGTATTTTTATTGTTTAAAAATCGCATTTATCAATGCTTACTTTAAAGCCGTATTCTTTTCTTTTGTTAAATACTATTTTCATATGTTCAACATTATTTAGTACAAATAGACTTATCTAGAATTTGTAAAATGTAGGAAGCCAACATGAAAAAGCACGAAAAATGTATAATACAGTTGTTTCTCATAAGGCAACTTGATTAACGGTTTAAAGACTTTTTGTAGATTTTTGCAAACAATTTTAAATTAATCATGTGACAATCGCTCCATACCAACCAATAGCTAATGGCCAAGCAGAACGCTTCGCAGAAAACGTACATACAGAGTGAACCCCCAGAAACGCAACTCATGAAATCGTTAATACAGTTCACAAATCCATTATACAATCCAACATTATTTAGTACAAATAGACTTATCCACTAAGTTTCCTCCATGAATGCTAAACAATCTTTGATATATTGCCGTTCAATAATATGAGACCACCTTTGAGAACGTATCACTAACTTTACACTCCCCAGACTTAAACTCTTAGTGTGACAAAGTATCCGGGGTCCCATGGGGATCGGGTACCCTGGTGACGCGCTAGTATGCATCTTGGTTGTGATGCTACGCCGACTGAGGGCCCTGCGACGAGACGAAGTGGAGATATAAGACTAGTATATATTTGACGTAGAAATGAATTTAATCTTGTAAGATATTCAAAATCAGTTACCACCAGAGGCGAGGAGACAGTTGCCAGATGGAAGGTAGAGATTAGAGAATGCTATATCATAAACTTTACTCCTAGCTTTTATATTTGAATTTATCTAAAAGATAATGAATAGGAAAACAATTCCCAGACTATTCTTGAACTGAATTAGGGCAGTGGCAAGAGAGGCGTATATCAGGATTGTGGCAATTGTTCACGTCATATTCGGGTCTGTTTAGCATTGAACGACCATAATGATAATTGAAACCTGGTGGACTAGTCAGGCATAAATTTAATTTTATTTTTACTAAATACGGTAGGATTTCTAGAAAGGATTGCGAATTTTATTTACCCAAGACAAAAAAATGAAATTTATTACCTTATTATGGTAGTTTTTCAAAGTGGCTAGAATTTGTAAAAGCACGACAAATTTGTTGATATTTCTGATACAGTTGTTTCTCATAATGTAACTTAATTAACGGCTTAAAGAATTTTTGTAGATTTTTGCAAACAATTTTTAATCAGTCATATTACAACCACTCCATACCAACCAAGAGCTAATAGCCAAGCAGAACGTTTCGTAGAAACATTTACGCTAACGTTTTAAAAAATAAAAATAAAAACAATAGAAATGCTATTTCAGATTTAAGCGTCACATAGAAAGCCTCTTAGATAAAAGTTTGGACGCATCGAGTAAAACATACCAATTCAATCAGCACGTTTAGTGATGCGAATGCTATTTAAAACCTAACCGTGACAGAGAAACAAAACGCTATTTTAAAATTGAACTTCATAGTTACAAACCAATGCGAATTTAAAACCTAACCGTAAGAAACAAAAGTAAAGGCCGTACTTTCTGACACTTAACAAAAAGCAATTTTTGTTTATGTAATATTTGCAAGCTGTTACACACGGGTCGAAAACAAGCAAAAGAAAACCGATACATATGTTTACTTATCAGCCACTCATCTGTCAACTGTAATTTTTCATTTTTTTGCTAGCTATATTCGTGAGCCGACGAACATGCAGCTTTCTGGCGGCTTTGTTGGTTTTCTTCATTTTTCTTACTCCTTTCGCGTAACACAAACATTCACTATACCCAATGCACTTATCTTTGTCCACTTCCCGCGTTTTTCTAAACTAAAATTAGTAACAACGCCGTTTCCAGACTTCACTCAACCTTCTTCTTCTTCTTCTTCTTCTTCTTCTTCTTCTTTTTTCTTCTTCTTCTTCTTCTTTTTTCTTCTTTTTCTTCTTCTTCTTCTTCTTCTTTTTCTTCTTCTTCTTTTTCTTTTTCTTTTTCTTTTTCTTCTTCTTTTTCTTCTTCCTTTTCTTTTTCTTCTTTCTTCTTCTTCTTCTTCTTCTTCTTCTTCTTTTTTCTTCTTTTTCTTCTTCTTCTTCTTCTTCTTCTTCTTCTTCTTCTTCTTCTTTTTCTTCTTCTTCTTTCTCTTCTTCTTCTTCTTTTTTCTTCTTCTTCTTCTTCTTCTTCTTCTTCTTTTTCTTCTTCTTCTTCTTCTAATTTTTTCTTCTTCTTTTTCTTCTTCTTCAAAAAAAAAAAAAAAGAAGAAGAAAAAAAGAAAATCAATCATTTAACTTGTGGACGTGAGAAAGTATACGAATTAAAATATTACGAGTTTCATATTTATCCCTCCGCCACACACACACACACACACACACACACACACACACATACACACACACACACACACACACACACACACACACACACATACACACACACACACACACATACACATGCGCACCTTCCAATCACACTCGTGTCAGAACTTGTGTTTCCACGGACAGATCATGGTTGCTGCTTGATGTTTATTTTGTACTGTACACAACCAACGAAAATCGTGTCCCAGGATCGTCTGTGCAGCATGAAGTCCTATTCATTTTACCTGTAGGACCGAAGCTTTTTACCCCCGTCCCCCGTGACCCAGAGCAGTAAGGCACATTTGTTACATACAAAGTCAGGGAAGGTTTGGCCCAGAAATGGCAATAGCATATACACAAAAATAACGTTGTCATTTGCTATATTGCCGTTCAATAATATGAGACCACCTTTGCGAACGTTTCACTAACTTTACACTCCCCAGACTTAAACTCTTAGTGTGACAAAGTATCCGGGGTCCCATGGGGATCGGGTACCCTGGTGACGCGCTAGTATGCGTCTTGGTGGTGATGCTACGCCGACTGAGGGCCCTGCGACGAGACGAAGTGGAGATATAAAACTAGTATATATTTGACGTAGAAATCAATTCAGTCGAACGACAGAACGATTCCGCACCTGATACACTCTTCTTGACACGCACAGAGGCAGAGACGGATTCTGGTGTTGATTTTTTTCTTGGATTTCCACCAGAGCCTTGTTAGCCGAGTAGTTCTGACATTATTAAGTTGCGACCACTCCTAACACGGTGAGGAAGGGGTTGACTTCAATAGGAAGGTGGATGCAGTCTCGTGTATGCATAGTGAAGTGTCTCACCCTCTTTAGTGTGAAACCAGTTTCGTCTTTTTCTTTTGCTGTCCTGTAAGTGTCACGTGGTCATACGATAATCCCCCACTTTTTTACGCATTACTTTGCATTATTGTTGTACTCTGCAAGATCCTTAAAGCTGCACCGGTTGGGCAGTAGAGAGCAGTGTTGCATCGCACGATCCTCATCTTCACATTCAAAGATGGTTGGGTCGATTTTGTAGCTCCATCCAGTCACAGCCACAGAAGGGAGAGCCTCATAAAGGGTGAATTCTCATTTCAGATGTAGGTGAGCCATTCTCTGGTCACATCTGTAGTCTGTTCTCTTCCTGAGGTATTGTCAGTGGATCGACATGGTTGAGGAAGCTTCTCCTTGACTTCAGTTGTGGAGTCGTTGGTTCACAGCCATGAAGGAGATGGCTTTCATCATTAGTAGCCTTTATGGTCTCTGTGATACTATGGACCCCCCTCCCTGGAGCCGAGGAAATGATTCACAAAAAGAGGAAAAGCTATCGAAAGTATGATCAGTAAAAAGTTAATGGGGGTCTGCAGAGATCTTTTGAACTCTCGATACAGTAGGGTACTGTTAGGACAGCTAATGAAAACGATTTACTTCCCTTGCATCATTTCGGAAAGTTAAGAGTTATCGCCCTTGTAAAGGAAGTCTTCCCGAGTGAAAAGTAAACAGATCGACGTCTGGAGACTGTGTATATTTCATCTCGCGTACAGCGGTCAATTAACTCATTAATTTATTCCGTGTTCAGTTTTAATAAATCTGTTATAAATTTCTGTTGAAAGTTCATCCATTTTGTTTACGAGTTATTCATTATTATAACCTAAATTGCAAGGTTATAAAATGGACATAACTGTTGTGGGATCTCAAGTGGTCTGCTTTCTCAGTATGAACCTGCCTTTTTAAGAAGCCATTATTTTTTCAAAGAGGTTAACCAATTTCTTGGATGGTTTCGAGGTTTAAAATGCCACTTGGTTTCTCTACCAAATGACAGATGTGAAATCAGAACAATCACTTGTTCTAACTGAACACAGTCGGTCAGCTTAGGGGCCCAAAGGGGTTATCTGTCCCTGATACCAACAACAAACAGAAATCCCCTTCTCTGTTTCACTCAGAATATATATCGACACCACTGTCCTTCCACATCACAAGACCATCAACTTTTAATCTGTAGACATAAAAACTGACTGACCAGAGGCCCGTTCTTTGAAGTGGACTGTTAGAACAACTAACGAAAACGATTTACTTCCCTTGCATCATTTCGAAAAGTTAAGAGTTATCGCCCTTCAAAATGAAGTCTTGCCTGGAGTAGAAAAGTAAACAGATCACGTCTGGAGACTGTGTATATTTCATCTCGCTTACAGCGGTCAATTAACTCATTAATTTATTCTGTGTTCAGTTTTAATAAATCTGTTATAAGTTTCTGTTGAAAGTTCATCCATTTTGTTTACGAGTTATTAATTATTATAACCTAAATTGCAAGGTTATAAAAGATACCTCACAGTTGGTGGTCAATTTTCGCATAGACAGCTAGGAGGGGCTAAGAAGGTGAGTTATTTTCCATTCATCAGACTAAGACCAGGGCGTTTTTATGATTCCCGACCGAGATCAATATGTTGGAGAGTCGGGACAGTTTTACAGCACTTGACGAATCTGCGTTAGTTTACGGCAGTGGGTGACTCGGCGAGGAGACGATCAGAACGAAAGCAGATCGGGTTGGGGAAACGATGAGATGAGCTGATCTACCGAACGACAATGGTGTGACACACACACATACATACACACACCCACACACACCTAGACTACAACTCGCTTATACACAATGCATCAGAGTTTGTATTTTTTCTTGTGAGTCTGCATTGCTTTTGTTTTTGTAAACCAGAGCGAAAGATGACACGGCTAGAACAGACGTGCATGCATATTAAATATAAATGGAAAGAAATGATTCACCAACGCACACAAAGGCAATCGGAAATAGGTAGTCAACCAAGAGACTAAGGCAGTGACTAAGACAAAAGACCAGATTTAGGATTGCAGGTCAGAACTAAATATATTTTTTTTTGGGGGGGGGGTACGGCAGTTGACGAGTTTACGTTAGTTTATGGCAGTTGACGAGTTTACGTTAGTTTATGGCAGTTGACGAGTTTACGTTAGTTTATAGCAGTTGACGAGTTTACGTTAGTTTATGGCAGTTGACGAGTTTACGACAGTTGGTGGCTCGGAGAGGATACAGTCACATCAGAACAGGTCAGGCTGAGCAAGTGATGAGATGAGATGACAAGCGACGCAATCATGCCTCGACAGACAGCTATCAACAGACAACGTTTAGGGGTCCTTTAACACACACCCAGAGTACAACTGACTTATACACAATGTATATGAGTTTGTGTTTTTTCTTGTGAGTCGCATTGCTTTTGTTTTTGTATACTTGTAAACCAGTGCTTGTTGTTTTGCCTTTCTCAACTTGTAAACCAGTGCACGTTACGTCAGCGATCATCAGGACGACACGGTCAGAACGAGAACAAGAAAATGAAGATGAACAGAAAACCACGACACCACAGCATTGGGGTGGCGACTGTCGAGGAAGCCAGCATATGGTCCTGCAGTCTCTACTTGGCTGGAAAACTTCCCGCCTCACATCTGCAGTTTTTGTCATGACGATATATTATCTGGCGTTAGTCAGTCTCTCCGTGACTTCAGTGAACCTGTCTTGGTCACGGCTGTATTCTTTATCTCCTACATCGAGGGAATATTGTATCGTAAGTTGCAATTATTTTATATGTATGCACGTCGCATTTCCAAGATCTTTGGGAATAACTTTTTTTCTTCTGAAATTGTAGGGAGTCACCCGCAAATCTTCTTTTCCATCAAGATTTCGCTTGTCGTTGCACCATTTTGTAGTGGATCCGATCTGTAGGCTAGTATGGCCAGGTAGGCGTTTACATTCCTTCTTTAGAATGTTTGGCCACAAAGAAAAAAGAAAGAAAGAAACAACGTAGAAACATTCCGAGAAAGAAAAAGAAAGGAAAAGAAGACAAGGCAAAACACATATTCAACACGCACGCAATTTCGATATTAAGGCAAAAGAAATAAAGGAAAGGAGAACAAAAAGCACATTTTAGAATAAGACACAGTTTACAAATGAAAACTCGAAAAACACAAAAGGAATTTTAATAGCTTACTTTATTTGAATAAAATAAATAAGGCTATGGAAGAGTATCAGCCGAGGCTAGTGCCATCACTTTATTTGTTTTACTTGGAGTAAAGTCAATATCAATGATTGCTCACTGAGAATAACAAGTGACAATTCCCTGGAGTCTGAGTGACAACAAGTCTCCCACGATTTCAAGCAATCTCCACCTCTTTTCGATAACTGTTTTTTAATTATATTTTAATGGAAATCGCTCCAGACAAGACATGGAACCACTTGATGTAAGGAACTAAAGAAACAACTATCACTTCAAGGTTGCCAACGATAGGTGTTCGATGGATAGATCCTGGCTCAGAAAACAGCAATTCTTCCCCCTTTGGCAGGAGCATCGCTTATGGAATGTGAGGACTAAATGATAAAATAAGGGAATCGAGAGTTACGAGGCTTCCGAAAGTAAACACAAAATTGCAAATCCCTTTTGCGTTATCGCCACAGCCGCTTTATTATTATTATTAGTAGTAGCAGTACGAGTAGTATTAGTGTTAATAGTAATACTATTATTATTAGTAGTAGCAGTACGAGTAGTATTAGTGTTAATAGTAATACTATTATTATTAGTAGTAGCAGTACCAGTAGTATTAGTGTTAATAGTAATAGTATTATTATTAGTAGTAGCAGTACCAGTAGTATTAGTGTTAATAGTAATAGTATTATTATTAGTAGTAGCAGTACGAGTAGTATTGGTGTTAATAATAATAGTATTATTAGTAGTAATAGCAGTACGAGTAGTATTAGTGTTAATAGTAATAGTATTATTATTAGTAATAGCAGTACCAGTAGTATTAGTGTTAATAGTAATAGTATTATTATTAGTAATAGCAGTACGAGTAGTATTAGTGTTAATAGTAATAGTATTATTATTAGTAATAGCAGTACCAGTAGTATTAGTGTTAATAGTAATAGTATTATTATTAGTAGTAGCAGTACGAGTAGTATTAGTGTTAATAGTAATAGTATTATTATTAGTAATAGCAGTACCAGTAGTATTAGTGTAAATAGTAATAGTATTATTAGTAGTAATAGCAGTACCAGTAGTATTAGTGTTAATAGTAATAGTATTATTATTAGTAGTAGCAGTACGAGTAGTATTAGTGTTAATAGTAATAGTGTTATTATTAGTAATAGCAGTACGAGTAGTATTAGTGTTAATAGTAATAGTATTATTATTAGTAATAGCAGTACCAGTAGTATTAGTGTTAATAGTAATAGTATTATTATTAGTAATAGCAATACGAGTAGTATTAGTGTTAATAGTAATAGTATTATTATTAGTAATAGCAGTACGAGTAGTATTAGTGTTAATAGTAATAGTATTATTATTAGTAATAGCAGTACGAGTAGTATTAGTGTTAATAGTAATAGTATTATTATTAGTAATAGCAGTACCAGTAGTATTAGTGTTAATAGTAATAGTATTATTATTAGTAATAGCAGTACAAGTAGTATTAGTGTTAATAGTAATAGTATTATTATTAGTAATAGCAGTACAAGTAGTATTAGTGTTAATAGTTATAGTATTATTATTAGTAATAGCAGTACCAGTAGTATTAGTGTTAATAGTAATAGTATTATTAGTAGTAATAGCAGTACCAGTAGTATTAGTGTTAATAGTAATAGCATTATTATTAGTAATAGCAGTACGAGTAGTATTAGTGTTAATAGTAATAGTATTATTATTAGTAATAGCAGTACCAGTAGTATTAGTGTTAATAGTAATAGTATTATTATTAGTAATAGCAGTACGAGTAGTATTAGTGTTAATAGTAATAGTATTATTATTAGTAATAGCAGTACCAGTAGTATTAGTGTTAATAGTAATAGTATTATTATTAGTAATAGCAGTACCAGTAGTATTAGTGTTAATAGTAATAGTATTATTATTAGTAATAGCAGTACGAGTAGTATTAGTGTTAATAGTAATAGTATTATTATTAGTAATAGCAGTACGAGTAGTATTAGTGTTAATAGTAATAGTATTATTATTAGTAATAGCAGTACGAGTAGTATTAGTGTTAATAGTAATAGTATTATTATTAGTAATAGCAGTACGAGTAGTATTAGTGTTAATAGTAATAGTATTATTATTAGTAATAGCAGTACGAGTAGTATTAGTGTTAATAGTAATAGTATTATTATTAGTAATAGCAGTACGAGTAGTATTAGTGTTAATAGTAATAGTATTATTATTAGTAATAGCAGTACGAGTAGTATTAGTGTTAATAGTAATAGTATTATTATTAGTAATAGCAGTACCAGTAGTATTAGTGTTAATAGTAATAGTATTATTATTAGTAATAGCAGTACGAGTAGTATTAGTGTTAATAGTAATAGTATTATTATTAGTAATAGCAGTACGAGTAGTATTAGTGTTAATAGTAATAGTATTATTATTAGTAATAGCAGTACCAGTAGTATTAGTGTTAATAGTAATAGTATTATTATTAGTAATAGCAGTACCAGTAGTATTAGTGTTAATAGTAATAGTATTATTATTAGTAATAGCAGTGCCAGTAGTATTAGTGTTAATAGTAATAGCATTATTATTAGTAATAGCAGTACCAGTAGTATTAGTGTTAATAGTAATAGCATTATTATTAGTAATAGCAGTACGAGTAGTATTAGTGTTAATAGTAATAGTATTATTATTAGTAATAGCAGTACGAGTAGTATTAGTGTTAATAGTAATAGTATTATTATTAGTAATAGCAGTACGAGTAGTATTAGTGTTAATAGTAATAGTATTATTATTAGTAATAGCAGTACGAGTAGTATTAGTGTTAATAGTAATAGTATTATTATTAGTAATAGCAGTACGAGTAGTATTAGTGTTAATAGTAATAGTATTATTATTAGTAATAGCAGTACGAGTAGTATTAGTGTTAATAGTAATAGTATTATTATTAGTAATAGCAGTACCAGTAGTATTAGTGTTAATAGTAATAGTATTATTATTAGTAATAGCAGTACGAGTAGTATTAGTGTTAATAGTAATAGTATTATTATTAGTAATAGCAGTACGAGTAGTATTAGTGTTAATAGTAATAGTATTATTATTAGTAATAGCAGTACCAGTAGTATTAGTGTTAATAGTAATAGTATTATTATTAGTAATAGCAGTACCAGTAGTATTAGTGTTAATAGTAATAGTATTATTATTAGTAATAGCAGTGCCAGTAGTATTAGTGTTAATAGTAATAGTATTATTATTAGTAATAGCAGTACGAGTAGTATTAGTGTTAATAGTAATAGTATTATTATTAGTAATAGCAGTACGAGTAGTATTAGTGTTAATAGTAATAGTATTATTAGTAGTAGTAGCAGTACCAGTAGTATTAGTGTTAATAGTAATAGTATTATTAGTAGTAGTAGCAGTACCAGTAGTATTAGTGTTAATAGTAATAGCATTATTATTAGTAATAGCAGTACCAGTAGTATTAGTGTTAATAGTAATAGTATTATTATTAGTAATAGCAGTACGAGTAGTATTAGTGTTAATAGTAATAGTATTATTATTAGTAATAGCAGTACGAGTAGTATTAGTGTTAATAGTAATAGTATTATTATTAGTAATAGCAGTACCAGTAGTATTAGTGTTAATAGTAATAGTATTATTATTAGTAATAGCAGTACGAGTAGTATTAGTGTTAATAGTAATAGTATTATTAGTAGTAGTAGCAGTACCAGTAGTATTAGTGTTAATAGTAATAGCATTATTATTAGTAATAGCAGTACCAGTAGTATTAGTGTTAATAGTAATAGTATTATTATTAGTAATAGCAGTACGAGTAGTATTAGTGTTAATAGTAATAGTATTATTATTAGTAATAGCAGTACGAGTAGTATTAGTGTTAATAGTAATAGTATTATTATTAGTAATAGCAGTACCAGTAGTATTAGTGTTAATAGTAATAGTATTATTATTAGTAATAGCAGTGCCAGTAGTATTAGTGTTAATAGTAATAGCATTATTATTAGTAATAGCAGTACCAGTAGTATTAGTGTTAATAGTAATAGCATTATTATTAGTAATAGCAGTACCAGTAGTATTAGTGTTAATAGTAATAGTATTATTATTAGTAATAGCAGTACCAGTAGTATTAGTGTTAATAGTAATAGTATTATTATTAGTAATAGCAGTACCAGTAGTATTAGTGTTAATAGTAATAGTATTATTATTAGTAATAGCAGTACGAGTAGTATTAGTGTTAATAGTAATAGTATTATTATTAGTAATAGCAGTACCAGTAGTATTAGTGTTAATAGTAATAGTATTATTATTAGTAATAGCAGTACCAGTAGTATTAGTGTTAATAGTAATAGTATTATTAGTAGTAATAGCAGTACCAGTAGTATTAGTGTTAATAGTAATAGTATTATTATTAGTAATAGCAGTACGAGTAGTATTAGTGTTAATAGTAATAGTATTATTATTAATAATAGCAGTACCAGTAGTATTAGTGTTAATAGTAATAGTATTATTATTAGTAATAGCAGTACGAGTAGTATTAGTGTTAATAGTAATAGTATTATTATTAGTAATAGCAGTACGAGTAGTATTAGTGTTAATAGTAATAGTATTATTATTAGTAATAACAGTACCAGTAGTATTAGTGTTAATAGTAATAGTATTATTAGTAGTAATAGCAGTACCAGTAGTATTAGTGTTAATAGTAATAGTATTATTATTAGTAATAGCAGTACGAGTAGTATTAGTGTTAATAGTAATAGTATTATTATTAGTAATAGCAGTACCAGTAGTATTAGTGTTAATAGTAATAGTAGTATTATTAGTAATAGCAGTACGAGTAGTATTAGTGTTAATAGTAATAGTATTATTATTAGTAATAGCAGTACGAGTAGTATTAGTGTTAATAGTAATAGTATTATTATTAGTAATAGCAGTACCAGTAGTATTAGTGTTTATAGTAATAGTATTATTATTAGTAATAACAGTACCAGTAGTATTAGTGTTAATAGTAATAGTATTATTAGTAGTAATAGCAGTACCAGTAGTATTAGTGTTAATAGTAATAGTATTATTATTAGTAATAGCAGTACGAGTAGTATTAGTGTTAATAGTAATAGTATTATTATTAGTAATAGCAGTACGAGTAGTATTAGTGTTAATAGTAATAGTATTATTAGTAGTAGTAGCAGTACCAGTAGTATTAGTGTTAATAGTAATAGTATTATTATTAGTAATAACAGTACCAGTAGTATTAGTGTTAATAGTAATAGTATTATTATTAGTAATAGCAGTACGAGTAGTATTAGTGTTAATAGTAATAGTATTATTATTAGAAATAGCAGTACCAGTAGTATTAGTGTTAATAGTAATAGTATTATTATTAGTAGTAGCAGTACGAGTAGTATTAGTGTTAATAGTAATAGTATTATTATTAGTAATAGCAGTACCAGTAGTATTAGTGTTTATAGTAATAGTATTATTATTAGTAATAACAGTACCAGTAGTATTAGTGTTAATAGTAATAGTATTATTAGTAGTAATAGCAGTACCAGTAGTAATAGTGTTAATAGTAATAGTATTATTATTAGTAATAGCAGTACGAGTTGTATTAGTGTTAATAGTAATAGTATTATTATTAGTAATAGCAGTACGAGTAGTATTAGTGTTAATAGTAATAGTATTATTAGTAGTAGTAGCAGTACCAGTAGTATTAGTGTTAATAGTAATAGTATTATTATTAGTAGTAGCAGTACCAGTAGTATTAGTGTTAATAGTAATAGTATTATTATTAGTAGTAGCAGTACGAGTAGTATTAGTGTTAATAGTAATAGTATTATTATTAGTAGTAGCAGTACCAGTAGTATTAGTGTTAATAGTAACAGTATTATTATTAGTAGTAGCAGTACCAGTAGTATTAGTGTTAATAGTAATAGTATTATAAGTAGTAATAGCAGTACCAGTAGTATTAGTGTTAATAGTAATAGTATTATTATTAGTAGTAGCAGTACCAGTAGTATTAGTGTTAATAGTAATATTATTAGTAATAGCAGTACGAGTAATATTAGTGGTAATAGTAATAGTATTATTATTAGTAATAGCAGTACGAGTAGTATTAGTGTTAATAGTAATAGTATTATTATTAGTAGTAGCAGTACCAGTAGTATTAGTGTCAATAGTAATAGTATTATTATTAGTAGTAGCAGTACCAGTAGTATTAGTGTAAATAGTAATATTATTATTATTAGTAGTAGCAATACCAGTAGTATTAGTGTTAGTAGTAATAGTATTATTATTAGTAATAGCAGTACGAGTAATATTAGTGGTAATAGTAATAGTATTATTATTAGTAGTAGCAGTACGAGTAGTATTAGTTTTAATAGTAATAGTATTATTATTAGTAGTAGCAGTACGAGTAGTATTAGTGTTAATAGTAATAGTATTATTAGTAGTAGTAGCAGTACCAGTAGTATTAGTGTCAATAGTAGTAGTATTATTATTAGTAGTAGCAGTACGAGTAGTATTAGTGTTAATAATAATAGTATTATTATTAGTAGTAGCAGTACCAGTAGTATTAGTGTTAATAGTAATACTATTATTAGTAGTAGTAGCAGTACGAGTTGTATTAGTGTTAATAGTAATACTATTATTATTAGTAGTATTAGTGTTAATAGTAATAGTATTATTATTAGTAGTATTAGTGTTAATAGTAATAGTATTATTATTAGTAATAGTATTATTATTAGTAATAGTATTATTATTAGTAGTAGTAGCAGTACGAGTAGTATTAGTGTTAATAGTAATAGTATTATTATTAGTAGTAGTAGCAGTACGAGTAGTATTAGTGTTAATAGTAATAGTATTATTAGTAGTAGTAGCAGTACAGGTAGTATTAGTGTTAATAGTAATAGTATTATTATTAGTAGTAGTAGCAGTACGAGTAGTATTAGTGTTAATAGTAATAGTATTATTATTAGCAGTAGCAGTACGAGTAGTATTAGTGTTAATAGTAATAGTATTATTATTAATAATAGCAGTACCAGTAGTATTAGTGTTAATAGTAATAGTATTATTATTAGTAGTAGTAGCAGTACGAGTAGTATTAGTGTTAATAGTAATAGTATTATTAGTAGTAGTAGCAGTGCGAGTAGTATTAGTGTTAATAGTAGTAGTATTATTATTAGTAGTAGTAGCAGTACGAGTAGTATTAGTGTTAATAGTAATAGTATTATTATTAGTAGTAGCAGTACGAGTAGTATTAGTGTTAATAGTAATAGTATTATTATTAGTAGTAGCAGTACGAGTAGTATTAGTGTTAATAGTAATAGTATTATTATTAGTAGTAGTAGCAGTACGAGTAGTATTAGTGTTAATAGTATTATTATTATTAGTAGTAGTACGAGTAGTATTAGTGTTTATAATAATAGTATTATTAGTAGTAGTAGCAGTACGAGTAGTATTAGTTTTAATAGTAATAGTATTATTATTAGTAGTAGTAGCAGTACGAGTAGTATTAGTGTTAATAGTAATAGTATTATTAGTAGTAGTAGCAGTACGAGTAGTATTAGTGTTAATAGTAATAGTATTATTAGTAGTAGTAGCAGTACGAGTAGTATTAGTGTTAATAGTAATAGTATTATTATTAGTAGTAGTAGCAGTACGAGTAGTATTAGTGTTAATAGTAATAGTATTATTATTAGTAGTAGCAGTACGAGTCGTATTAGTGTTAATAGTAATATTATTATTAGTAGTAGTAGTAGCAGTACGAGTAGTATTAGTGTTAATAGTAATAGTATTATTATTAGTAGTAGCAGTACGAGTAGTATTAGTGTTAATAGTAATAGTATTATTATTAATAATAGCAGTACCAGTAGTATCAGTGTTAATAGTAATAGTATTATTATTAGTAGTAGTAGCAGTACGAGTAGTATTAGTGTTAATAGTAATAGTATTATTATTAGTAGTAGCAGTACGAGTAGTATTAGTGTTAATAGTAATAGTATTATTATTATTAGTAGTAGTACGAGTAGTATTAGTGTTAATAGTAATAGTATTATTAGTAGTAGTAGCAGTACGAGTAGTATTAGTGTTAATAGTAATAGTATTATTATTAGTAGTAGTAGCAGTACGAGTAGTATTAGTGTTAATAGTAATAGTATTATTATTAGTAGTAGCAGTACGAGTAGTATTAGTGTTTATAGTAATAGTATTATTAGTAGTAGTAGCAGTACGAGTAGTATTAGTGTTAATAGTAATAGTATTATTATTAGTAGTAGTAGCAGTGCGAGTAGTATTAGTGTTAATAGTAATAGTATTATTATTAGTAGTAGCAGTACGAGTAGTATTAGTGTTAATAGTAATATTATTATTAGTAGTAGTAGTAGCAGTACGAGTAGTATTAGTGTTAATAGTAATAGTATTATTAGTAGTAGTAGCAGTGCGAGTAGTATTAGTGTTAATAGTAGTAGTATTATTATTAGTAGTAGTAGCAGTACGAGTAGTATTAGTGTTAATAGTAATAGTATTATTATTAGTAGTAGTAGCAGTACGAGTAGTATTAGTGTTAATAGTAATATTATTATTATTAGTAGTAGCAGTACGAGTAGTATTAGTGTTAATAGTAATAGTATTATTATTAGTAGTGGCAGTACGAGTAGTATTAGTGTTAATAGTAATAGTATTATTATTAGTAGTAGTAGCAGTACGAGTAGTATTAGTGTTAATAGTAATAGTATTATTAGTAGTAGTAGTAGCAGTACGAGTAGTATTAGTGTTAATAGTAATAGTATTATTAGTAGTAGTAGCAGTGCGAGTAGTATTAGTGTTAATAGTAATATTATTATTAGTAGTAGTAGTAGCAGTACGAGTAGTATTAGTGTTAATAGTAATAGTATTATTATTAGTAGTAGTAGCAGTGCGAGTAGTATTAGTGTTAATAGTAATAGTATTATTATTAGTAGTAGCAGTACGAGTAGTATTAGTGTTAATAGTAATATTATTATTAGTAGTAGTAGTAGCAGTACGAGTAGTATTAGTGTTAATAGTAATAGTATTATTAGTAGTAGTAGCAGTGCGAGTAGTATTAGTGTTAATAGTAGTAGTATTATTATTAGTAGTAGTAGCAGTACGAGTAGTATTAGTGTTAATAGTAATAGTATTATTATTAGTAGTAGTAGCAGTACGAGTAGTATTAGTGTTAATAGTAATATTATTATTATTAGTAGTAGCAGTACGAGTAGTATTAGTGTTAATAGTAATAGTATTATTATTAGTAGTGGCAGTACGAGTAGTATTAGTGTTAATAGTAATAGTATTATTATTAGTAGTAGTAGCAGTACGAGTAGTATTAGTGTTAATAGTAATAGTATTATTAGTAGTAGTAGTAGCAGTACGAGAAGTATTAGTGTTAATAGTAATAGTATTATTATTAGTAGTAGCAGTATTATTATTATTAATTTAATTTTGTTTTATTTTTCTTATTGATTAGTGGTATCATTTTATCAAATAGTTTTTTCTGCTTTTTCTTGGCGATTAGTTTCGCATCAATGATTTTAAAAGGTATTAAATTGCGAGGCGATAGCGAGTGCGCGACGCCAGCTAATTGAATAATAACATTAATGAAACTATTTTGAATTGGGAAACATGCATTCCTTTCTTTTAATGGTGATTAGCTTGAACTAACCCTAACCCTAACCCTAGCGATGGAAGTTATGTTTTGCCTCTGAAAGAATTTAGATGTCAAGGTTAAATTCGCGCTTCTACTCAATTACAAAGTTCTTTTTTTAGTTAATCAGCGTTCTTTTTTTTCACGCGTTTTTCTCTCTCTCTCTCTCTCTCTCTCTCTCTCTTTCTTTCTTTCTTTCTTTCTTTCTCTCTTCCCTCTCTCTTTCTTTCTTTCTTTCTTTCTTTCTCTCTCTCTCTCTCTCTCTCTCTCTCTTTCTTTCTTTCACTCTCTCTCTTTCTTTCTTTCTTTCTTTCTCTCTCCCCTCTATCTTTCTTTCTCTCTTTCTCTCTCCCCTCTTTCTTTCTTTCTTTCTTTCTTTCTCTATCCCCCTCTCTTTCTTTCTGTCTTTCTTTCTTTCTTTCTTTCTTTCTTTCTTTCTTTCTTTCTTCCCTCTCTCTTTCTTTCTTTTTTTTCTCTCTTTCTCTCTCTCTCTATTTCTCTATTTCTTTCTTTTTGTCTCTCTCTCTCTGTCTTTCTTTCTTTCTCTCTTTCTCTATCTCTTTATTTCTTTCTTTCTTTCTCTCTTTCTCTCTCCCCTCTCTCTCTTTCTTTCTTTCTTTCTTTTTTCTCTCTTACTCTCTCTCTCTCTCTCTATTTCTCTACTTCTTTCTCTCTTTCTTTCTTTCTTTATCTCTTTCTCTCTCTCTCTGTCTTTCTTTCTTTCTTTCTTTCTCTCTTTCTCTCTCCCCTCTCTCTCTTTCTTTCTTTCTTTCTTTCTTTCTCTCTTTCTCTCTCCCCTCTCTCTCTCTTTCTTTCTCTCTTTCTCTCTCTCTCTTTCTTTCTCTCTTTCTCTCTCTCTCTTTCTTTCTTTCTCTCTCTCCCTCTCTCTTTCTTTCTTTCTGTCTCTCTTTCTTGCGCGCTCTCTTTCTCTTCCCTCTTTCTCGCTCTTTTTCACGCACAAATCGAACGGCTTTTAAAAATTATCTTCTTGGTAAATGTTCGTAGATTTACACCCTCCGTTTACCCCCCCCCCTTTTTAATGAGATTCTACGTTTGTAGGCAATTACGTGTGGACACTCTGAAAAAACGTCGAAAAGAAAGAACATTTTTTTTTTTAGAATTTAGAGTAGGGGATCAGTTTCGTATATAAATTTAACGTAAAATTATTCTCCATTAGCGGGCTATTCTAAGATTTTAGGCAGTTAACTAATTTTCTTGCTACTAATCCAAAGTCTTGTTGCCAAGGTAGCAAGAACCACACATAATCGTCTAAAAAGCACAGAATTTATCTCTCGTAGCAAAAAAAAAAAAAAAAAAAAAAAAAAATGGTTAAAGCCATAAAACGTTAGAATGGCCCAGACATGAGGGGGATCATTTTACGTTAAATTTATATGCGAAACTGATCCCCCTTTCTAAATGAAAATGAAATGTGTTTTTTTTCTTCCCGCGAAGTTTTTTTTTTCAGAATGCTCACGCGTAATCGCCTAAAAAAAGTAGAATTACATTGGGGGGGGGTATTTATTTATTTATTTATTTATCTACAATAATAACGTTTTTTTTATGCTTCGTTTATTTTTGTATATCTGCAGAAAAAAAAGAAGAAAGTGAAAAAAAAAAAAAAAAATAGGCCAGCCTCGTTTTCATGTAGTTTCTTTTTTTACTTTTTTTTTTTTTTCTCACATGCCTTCATTTTTGTTTTGGTGTTTGTTTTTGCACCAATGTGTTCCGTGTCCGCTTTCGACATACAACGACGATTTTTCACAACCCGCAAGAAGTCATACCGATAACAACGCCGGGTACACGGCAATAGCCACCACCGGCCACACAGACCCCTCACATGGCGCAAATCGAAACGATGGACTCGGGTTACGCCTGGGTCGTGTTTGTCAGCGATTTCTGTTGCTTTTTTGTCATAGGAGGGACTTTCTACACCAACGGATTTCTGATTCTATCAATGATTAAGGATTACCAATGGGATCTGACCTCCACGGCTCTTGTTGGCTCCCTGTTCAATGCAGCTTCATCGATAACTGGTATGTACATTTCACACTTAAGAGTATCTGTTCCGATGGATACTGCACCCCATACTGGTAATGTGCAGTTCTAGGAGGTGCACCCTCCCAGGCTTCGCCTCCCCTCTTTGGGGAGGAGTAAGTTTATTGCTTACTGCCTGAGGCGCCCCTACCGGGGAATGCCAACGGGGCTGCCCAGGCAATTTTTGATGGTCAGAGTGCTCACCTCTCGGGCGCTGGCTTTTCAACCCCCACTTTCCGACCCGAGCTTGGGTCACATCTTACTTGTGTGAGTAGGATAAAAACTGGCCTTGTGCCTAACTCCTGGAGAGGAGTAAATTACACTTATGCTATTGCAAGATTGTTCACTTTTAAGAATAGGTATAATTATATATAATTTATCCATAGGCTGCAGTTACGTTGTATCGCGGGTGTTCAATGTGGCTATTCACGCACGATTGTTTTCAACTGTCATTCGAAACAGCTGCTTATTCGGGGTCAG
Source organism: Sepiola atlantica (assembly GCA_963556195.1). Lineage (NCBI taxonomy): Eukaryota > Metazoa > Mollusca > Cephalopoda > Sepiida > Sepiolidae > Sepiola > Sepiola atlantica. The sequence goes on from OY744552.1 coordinate 46,626,466, forward strand.
GGTTCGAATCGTTCGATCGACGGTATAACTACAGTAGCCACACTGAAGATTGTTAGTGAATATGAAACATGTCTGTGGATATTACATATTTATTTATTAAATATATATATATATATATCCCGACGTCTTACGTACCACAGTATCCTTTAGGTGGTACGTAAGACGTCGGGATATATATATATACAGGGTGGGCAAAAATAAGGGTCCTATTTTAAAAAATTCATAACTTTTTTATTTATTTATTTTTTTAATTTTTTTTTTTAGAATAAGTAAAGGACCCCTTCCGAAGCAAGCATGAGCCGTATTAGCCCTAAGGAACGTACCCTCATTTAGAAAACATTATTTTTGCTTAAAAAACTCAAAACAGTGTAAAAAACAATACTTTAGTTTTTGTAAGTTTTAAGAGGTGTTTTTCGGCTAAAATTTGTTTTGTTTATTTCAACAAATCTCGGAAGGGTCAGTCTACACACACATAAAGTTTGGTGAGTTTAACTTTGATTTTGTGGAAGTTATTCAAATTCAAGTTATTCAAATTTAAAGATAGGACCCTTATTTTGGCCCACCCTGTATATATATATATATATATATATATATATATATATTAATTGAATGACATAATAAAATGAGAAATTAATCAGATTTTATTTAAGTTCAAAAACAAGGAGAGATACTGCGTCCTTAACTCATGAGTTTTCAAAGAAAATCTTCACCTCAGAGGACCATTACCGCAATGACATTACTGCAGGTAACAACAATAAAGTTTTGAAAATATATAAAAATATATTTTAAAAATGCATAAAGATACATATAAAACATCAAATATATCGGCCCAAAACACACTTTTTTGTTCATCCAAGTCATAAAGTTGAAAACAATTTCAAGAAAAACGTCAAAGAAGTCAAGAACTTTAATAAAATCTGATTAATTTCTCATTTTATTATGTCATTCAATTAATATTATTGCTCTATACACTATATTGAGCTTTGTTTTTATCCTGATAGTCTACTGGTTAAAGATCTTATTTATATCTTTAAAAAGTATTATCTTACTCTCTCTCTCTCTCTCTCTTCTCTCTCTCTCTCTTTGTCTCTCTAAATATATATATATATATATATATATATATATATATATATATATATATATATTATATATATATATATATGGGAAGAGAAGGATGAAAGTAATCCGACGTGATGGGAAAATGAAAAAGGAAAACCAAAAAATGGATGTTTTTTATGTGTACATCAACGTTTCGTCTTTATTTATAAGACTTCATCAGGATGATAAAATAGAGAAAGAATGTCATGCAAGCACAGATACATGTAGGGTAGACATATTGGGAAAAATAGAATGAAATAGTGGCCAACTACTGGGTTGACGTCCGTATTTGTTGGAGAAATAGAAATGATGTAGAAAAGAATGAGTGGGGGAAAAAAATGGAAGGATGGGGTGAGCCAGGACTACTGTAGCTGGTGGTAAGAGAAAGAGGTGGGGGATGAGCAGGGGTAAAGTGGATGGCAGAGAGGGAGGTGAGGAAGAGGGGGGGGGGGTGTTTGACCAGATGGCTGCGGTTCAAGATTGAAGGGGAAAAAGTAGGTTGGAAATATAAAGACGAAACGTTGATGTACACATAAAAAAACATCCATTTTTTGGTTTTCCTTTTTCATTTTCCCATATATATATATATATATATATATATATATAATATATATATATATATTATGTGTGTGTGTGTGTGTGTGTGTGTGTGTATGTGTGTGTGTGTGACCTACAGAAGATTATAACAACATCGGTATCGTCGGTTTTAAATCAACAAGTGATCAACAAATATTCGCGTCTTGTTGACTCTAACGGCTGAAGAGAGTCAACAAGACGCGATCATTTGGTTCATCACTTGTTGATTTGAAACCGATGGTACCGATGTTTTATAATTTTCTGTAATACATATATCAATAGATATTGCGCTTACATTTCTGAATTTTTTAATGATCGAGACCTTACCACTAACTTTGCAAAGAAAAAATGTCTTGATCAATATAAACATCTAAGTGAAAGGACAGACTTTTCGCCTGAGGAGATCTTAGTTTTTAATAACTACATATCGAAACATCGTCATGTCAGTGTCGCGGCGTTTGTACACGTCTGTATAAATAAAAATAGCAATATATATATATATATATATATATATATATATATATATATATATATATATATATATATATATATATATATATATATATATATATATTTAAATATTTTCTTTGTCGTACAAAACTTTAAAATAGCATTGAAGAGACAATATTTATTATTCATAATGAATTTAAGAAATTAAAAGATGAAAGGGCAGCTGACCGGTTCGTACCTCGCTCAACAGAGCCAAATATCGAGGTAATGTATAAATTTTATATTTTTTATACATTACCTCGATATTTGGCTCTGTTGAGCGAGGTACGAAACCGGTCAGCTGCCCTTTCATCTTTTTAATTTCTTAAATTCATTATGAATAATAAATATTGTCTCTTCAATGCTATAATATATATATATATATATATATATATATTATATATATATATATATATATATATATATATAGTATATATATATATATATATTATCTCTTCATTAGTATAATCTTTAAACCCATTTTCTCTCCCTAATTTCTTTAGAAGACACATCATTAAACCCCAAAACAGTAACGGCCAAATATACGTTATTTATAATATTGGCTGACGGGATTTATATAGAAATATTTTTTTATTTTTTATTTTTTTATTTTTTTATATCTCTTTAAATCTTCTCCGGTTTAAATCTCAACTGTTACCCCCCCCCTTTTTTTTTCAAACCTTATTAAACCTTCCTTACGCTATATTTAAACAAACACACATAACACTCTAAGCAAATAATGCGTCCGAACGAGAGTGACACGTGACTACACATTTCCGAAACAGACGACAACAAAAGCTGAAGAGAGCCGGATGGCTAAGTCCTTTTGTGCTTGAAACCGACGGTACGAAAGTTGTACTAATGTTTCTAATATTCTGAATATGAACATCTGAGTGAAAGACCAGACCCTTGTTTTGCCTGATGAGATCTTAGTTTCTAATAACTATTGATCGATAACATCGACATGCCAGTGTAGCGGCTTTTTGTAGATGTCTATATAAATAAAACTAATTAATATAAAATAAATAAATAAAAGTTCGCAATTAATAATAACAACCAATAAATCAATAAGGATATCAATAAAATTCGTTGTACTTTAATGATAATATACAAAACAAAGGATAGGTAAAGAAATAAAAAAAATTCCTTTGAATGTTCATACTTTTTAATACTGTAATATGTTAGCTAGGTACGTACAAAAATGGCCGTCTCTTGTACGGTATCTACACCAAAATTAGGGGAAATTATCGAGTATAATTTTAATTAAAAATATAAATCAGTTTCTATCGTATATTTCCAATCTCCATTGGTATGAACGCAAGAGTTAGGTAAAACAGAGGAGATAGGTAAGTGTCATTTTTTGCGCTCGTGCCAATTACGAATCAATGGAGAATTGGAAAAATATACGATAACAATTATTATACTTCAAACTAAAATTTTACTTGATAATTTCACTAATTATTTATCTAGTTTCCATGTAAACTTTGATAGGGCTTGAAGATAAAAGTCTAAACTTAATTTCTAAACGTTACAAGTTGCATATTTACGTGTGAAAAAGAAATTATAATGAAATATGTAATCACGACGGCTAAAAAAAAACCCAAAATTCATGTGAATTTTGAACTTTGAAAAAATTACTTGTAAAAATCCCTTGAAAGATAAATATAAGTTTTTTTCGGAACTATTTCAAAGATAATTATTAAATTAAAGTCATAAGATACTGAATTTAAAAAAATCCCACGTTTTACTAAAAATTAGCAAAATTATCCCCCAAAAGTGACAAATTAGTAAAAATCCAGCATCAGTTAATCGGTAACGACTTTGTTTACCGATTGACTATCGCTATGCAAAATATATGGAAGACAAAAATGTCATAATTTATCATTTTTTACTTTATATATAAAAATGGTTTTGTAATAGTTTATAGAAGTTGAAAAATTATTATCCATTAATTTCTTTATTCTTTTTAAGGTTATAAACAAATTTAAGTAAATGCTTATTTAATTAAAATATTTGTGAATGTACGCAATTAAGATCTTATTTATTTAATTTTTAACTAAAAGGTTCATATTT
>OY744552.1:46638201-46648201 GCA_963556195.1 Sepiola atlantica
CGTCTAGATTAGTTGACCGATTCATCATCTGAGTTTATTAATTCGTTTGGGAAATAATGATTTTCTCAAATCTTTAATTTCTGTTTTACTTTTTGCATTTTATTTTTAATTTTTTTTAATTTTTTATTGTTTTAAATTTAAATTTAAATTTTTTAATTATTTTATTTATCTCCCTTCCACAGCGGTAAGATGTGACACAAGGTTGGAAAGTTGGGTTGAAAAGCCAGCGCCCTAGAGGAAGAGCACTCTGCCATACAAAAAATGCCTGAGCAGCCCTTTCGGCATACCCCGGTAAGGGCGCCTCAGGCTATTAGCAAAAAAAAAACTAACTGATTCTCAAAGGGCAAGAAGGCAAAGCCTGAGAGGGTGGACAATCCCTCAGACCGCCTGAATCCTCTCTGCATGAAAAGTTTTGATTACAGCATTAGACAATAATAACGGCCCAGCGTGACGAAGACGACGGCCCAACGCGATGAAGACGACGGCCCAACGCGATGAAGACGACGGCCCAACGAGATGAAGACGACGGCCCAGCGCGATGAAGACGACGGCCCAGCGTGACGAAGACGACGGCCCAACGCGATGTAAACGTCGGCCCAACGCGATGTAAACGTCGGCCCAACGCGATGTAAACGTCGGCCCAGCGCGATGAAGACGTCGGCCCAACGCGATGTAAACGTCGGCCCAGCGCGATGAAGACGACGGCTCAGCGCGACGAAGACGATGGCCCAGCGCGACGGCCCAGCGCGACGGCCCAGCGCGACGAAGACGACGGCCCAGCGCGACGAAGACGACGGCTCAGCGCGACGAAGACGATGGCCCAGCGCGACGGCCCAGCGCGACGAAGACGACGGCCCAGCGCGACGAAGACGACGGCCCAGCGCGACGAAGATGACGGCAGAATGCAGCGCACTAGACGATGATGATGGCGAGAACATTGAAGTAAGTGATGATTGATTTAAAAAGAACTGGTTTTAATAAACGAATACGTCGCACACTTCCGATTCACTTGCGATCTACAGTTTATAAGGTTAAAATTGTGGAGGAACGTGTTCCTGTGTATGCCTAGCGCGTCAGTGGGATTGTTATGTTTGAGGTCCTGTATATGTTCGTAAGTACGGGATTTGATATATTTGACCGTCTCGCCGATATAAAACATCGGACATGAGGATCACATTTTATTTTATAGATGTTGGCTGTTGGTGGGAATGGAAATGTATGAGGTCATTTTTGTTCGTCGGGTTTCTTGAGACTGAGACATTTATGCCATTCGGTGTGTTGCGCAGAGTAATATCAAGGAGTGGAGGACGTGGTTATATATATATATATATATATATATATATATATATATATATATATATATATATATATATATATATATATATATATATAAGTATGTATATAAAAAAATAAAATGAAAAAAAGTTTATATTGTGTTATAACTTTTTATTATTTATTTTTCTATTTATTTATTTTGTGACGTGTAGGAATATAAGTTGTTTTGTAAAGAAAAATAGTTTTTTCTTGTTGATGGTATGGAGAACAAAATTTTCGACTAATCCTTCAGTCTTCATCGGTGTTTGGGGTTTGCGTGTGTACGGTGGGAGGTTTTCCCAGGCAATGAGGGGGAAAGAGTAGAAAAATCATAAATTAAATATGTGTATAAAAGAGCACACGCACATACGCGTCCACACACACGTAATGGGACGTGTACATGTACATTGATACACACACACACACACACACACACATACACCGACACGTGCCTATGCGCGTAAGCATACATACATATATACATACACCCATTCACAAATACCTTTTTTATTTCTCCTTTTCTTTCTCTCTTACTGCTCGATACATACACACACACACACACACATACACACACACACACATACATACATACATACAAACACACACACACACACACACCATGCGATCAATCATACACATCTCTTAGCGTTGTAGTTGACTTAATTGTTTTAAAATTACTACTACTGCGTTCAATTTAACCGTATAATGAAAAGTTGTTTTTCCCTTTCGCTCTTTCTCTCTTCGTCTGGGCTTGCGTGCCTTTTTTCTTTCTCTCTTTCTTTGTCTCTTACTGCTCGATACACACACACACACACACACACATACACACACACACTCATACAAACACACACACACTCGTACGTGCCTGTGCAGGCCAGCATACACATGTTTTAGCGTTGTAGTCGACTTAATATATATATATATATATATATATATATATATATATATATATATATATATATATATATATAGTACGTCAATGAAAATTAATAAGACCTGCAAATGGAAGCAAATCGGTATTTTCAGTTGTTCAAAACAAGGAGCAGTTTGGTTAATAAAAACATTTATTTTTCATCTCTTTCTTTCCTTAAACCAGGCTTTTCAAAGATTAAAATCTTATCATCGGAGGAAAAATTATGATTGATAAGTTGACAGGATAGGACTGTCAAAGTTCCAAATTTGAAAAAGTTTTCTTTTAAAATTAAAAAATTAAAAAAATTAAAAAAATTTTTTTTAAAAGTTCAAACGGGCAGGGGAACCTCCAATAACGAAATCCAAAAAACGTGGGGCTCAGAAATATTGGTAAATCCAGAAGAATCTGTATAAAAATCCAACGACGGCGATTCCATTCAGGTCTGTTGTCCACGGAGAGGAATCAAATAAAAGTGGCCATTTCAAGGAAAACAATATTCTTCCTGTTTTCAGTTAAGCGTATTCCAAGGCAAAAGCTTCAAAATTTGCTTCCATTTGCAGGTCTTATTAATTTTCATTGACGTACTATATTTTTGCTCTATCCAGTATATTGAGCTTTCCTTATTTCACAATAGGTCCAACTCTCTAAAAGTTTACCTTTTAGTTATAATTTACATATATATATATATATATATATATATATATATATATATATATATATATATATATGTGTGATTTTATGAAGGCTTACCAAAGCGTTCCTTTCAAGACACCAATGATCACCATTAAAGATATTTTTTCTTACAAATACTATTTATTCAAATTAAATGTTTTTTTCCTACACGTGTTTCACTACCAAGCAGTTACTTGCTTGGCAGATCATCAGGGAAATTAAATGTCTGGAATACTGGTTTCAACTGCCGACAAAACACAATGTGGCGTTGTAATAGTTGAGGTCCCTTAAGAAGAGAAGAGGAAAAAATAAATAAAAATAAAAATAAAAGTCAAACTTAAAAAGCAATGAAGAACAACGATAAAAAAAGAAAGTCCTAGAAAAGTCTTAGAAAAGTAGCTTGTGCATTATTTCTTCCACCAAGCCAACAAGCATATAATCGATCCCAAATACATTCAATAAAACCACAAAACCGGAACAATGTGCGATAATACACTTTCACGTCGGCCGGTACAATGATGAATAAATCCCCCCCCCCACAAGAAAACAAAAGAACTAAATCATTCAAGATACCGCTCACAAGTTACCATTCCAATCCAATGATCATTGGTGTCTTGAAAGGAACGCTTTGGTAAGCCTTCATAAAATCACATATAAATGCTCTGTACTCTGTAATCGAGTATCATCGAGCTTGTTTTTTATTGGAACAACCCCGGTCTTCACTGAATGATCTATTTTATAAGTGAAAAATCTAAATATATATATATATATATATATATATATATATATATATATATATATATATATAGAGAGAGAGAGAGAGAGAGAGAGAGAGAGAGATCGAATAGTACTGATAACGGCAGAATTTACACTTCTCATTCACATACAAAAAAAAAACAACAAAGGAAAAATAATTAAACACAGGAAGAAATAAAACTCTAAGAAGATATTTACCGGTTTCGTTCGGATAAGCGAACGACTTCATGAAAACTGAAGATTTCAAAGTTATTGAAAACGGCAAAAATATAGGAAAGAAGACCTTTTTTATCATTTGCGTAACTTTTTTGAAAAAAATGTGCGGTGCGTGCGCAAACGGGGTTAATTTAGGGAAAAAGGGATAATAAAAAACGAAGAAAAAAAATGAAAAAAATAAGAAAAATGGAAATGCAATAAAAATAAGTAGTGCTAAACCGGGATCAGAGTTGAGAGTGTAGAGGCGAGGAATATTGCATTGTTTGAGTGCGATTTTTGCCAGGTGTTTGGTTAAGGAGTAAGAGCCGAGTCGAAGGTTTCCATTAGATGGTGTTGAAAGAATTATAGCACTTTCGGTACACTCGCAGCGTAGTAGAAAAGATTCAGTCTTGAGGAGGGTTCAGTTAATGAAATCGAAATTGTGGTTAAAAGTGTTCTTGTGTATGATTAATGCGTTATTGGGGTTATTGTGTTTGATGTCCTGTTTATGCTTGTAAATACGGGATTTGATATTACCGGTCGTCTCGCCGATATAAAACATCGGACATGAGGCACATTTTATTTTATAGATGCCGGCTTGGGAAGAAGTGTACTCACATAATATATATAACGCTGTATGACTAAGCTTCCTGTATATGTCTGCCGATTCGACATTATATAGAATTTAAATTCTCTTCTTTCCCATGTTAATTGGTGTTAATACAAGGCTGCAGAGCCAAAGGTGACTTTTCAACTGGGTTCGAATCCTTTGACAGCAGTAATTATCATCTCTTACATTGAAGATTGTATAAGCATAAAACACACATATCTGTAGGTAAAAATAATAAATATTTATATAAAAAAATATTATTGGTATATATATATATATATATATATATATATATATATATATATATATATATATATATATATATATATATTAGTATGTTTTTAAAAGGCTGTGGGCAATGCAAATTCCGGGTAAGATGTAAGCTGGAAGGAACAAAAAATAATAAATCGAATTCGAAATGTGACTTACTATTTATTTTTTCTTAAAATCTTACATAAAAGCAAGTGTGGTGTTAGATGTTTGTGTGATGTCCGGATGATTATTAAAAATCATTTATTTAATATTTCGGGAAAAGAAACTTCCCTTTGTCAAAAATAATAAACACCAGAGAAAAACACCGTCTTATTATTATTATTATATATATATATATATATATATATATATATATATATATATATATATATATATATATATATATATATATTAATTATTAGGGTTTAGTATTGAGTAAATCCCTTATTTTTTTTAGAAGTTGATGTCATCATTTATAGATCAGTTTTAAATTATTGTTGTAATGAGGTAGAGATGAGGTTTGTGGGGAAAACTATGTTAGTATTATTTGTGCTGGTGGCGTTGTTTTGGGGGGAATGTTTGTAGTATTTGTCTGTTTATTTTGCTGTGGATATTTAAAGCGTTTAGCATTGTGGATAAAAAGAGTGGATATGTTAAAGCTCTTGGTATATATATATATATATATATATATATATATATATATATATATATATATATATATATATATATAATATTTATAAATAAATATTAATTATTTATTACCTACAGACATCGATGTTTCATGCTTATGCAATCTTTAGTGCAGGAAGCTAATTCCAGACAGTCGGCAGACGCGAACTCTGACCACAAATATATATATATATATATATATATATATATATATATATATATATATATATATATATATATATATATTCACTTCTTATTATCTCACTCTGAATTCAACTTCATAAAAACTATATCTGGAAAGCCCATGGGAGACTTTTGAATGGCTTTTAATATACAACTTACATCTTGAACTTTTACATTGCAAATTCTTCCAACCGGATTACTTGGTCTTATAATGGTTTAACTTCTCCAAAATTAAGCGGATTTTACAATTTTTGACGCCAATTAATCCTTTGAAAAGCCATGTCTTAAGGAAGGAAAATAGATGTCTTTTATTTTACGCCAATCTTTCCTGGATTTACCGCTTTTCAAAATGCCGCTACAATTTTTATGACGCCTCCGACGGTGAAAGTTTTCCTATACTTTCAACCTCTTCTCTTTGTATTAGACATTTTCTATACTTGTATTTATCCTATATTATATTTATATTTTTTAAAATTATTACTTTTGGTAATTCCCCTATTAACTTATCTCTTTGTATTCCTCTGACGATAAGATTTCATTCTTTGAAAAGCCATGGCTTAATGAAGGTAAATTAAATCTCTTTTAAGCAACTGAGGACGTAATAGATATGGTATTTTTACAATCGTTATTCTCATCTTTTACTTACTCTTTCTCTCCCTCTCTCTCCTTCTCTCTCTCTCTCTCTCTCTCTCTCTCTCTCTATATATATATATATATATATATATATATATATATATAGTTGTCTACATAATCGATATTTCGATAATTTTTCTTATAATAACCCTGAATAGCCAGTAAATTATGGAAATTATTACTGTGTTCTTTACAAAGATGAAATTCTAATCGATTTTATCGATTCCATATTCTATTCAGCCCGATAATTATTTCAGTAACAGATACTTTTAGAAATTAACCTTTAATTTGAATTAGATGTGTTATAAAAACCGACTAACACTTTTCCGTAATTGTCTGACTATTCAAAATGAAATATTGATTTTGTAAGAGAGAATTTATCGATGACCATTTTTAGAAACGACTGATCTTACTTTTGAAATTATATATATATATATATATATATATATATATATATATATATATATATATTTGTTTTGTTTATTTATTTTGTTTATTATCTATATACGTATACGTTTCGTCCATTGTAATCGGGACTCATCAGCATAGAGATATGGCTATTCACTACTGACCATGCGATTCGAAACCCCGGATTGCGAATATTATATATATATATATATATATATATATATATATATATATATATATATATATATATATATATAAACATTTTTGTAGGTACAAAGTTTTAATAAACAGTTAAATCATGTTAGATGCACTGCCATTATTATCTATGGGGATTTTTTAATGATTGATAAGGAAAAAGAAACACGAGAAGGGGACAAAGATGAATCACTTCGTAAACTTTTCTTCTTTCTCTATGCGGATGTTTTTCCTCTTCCAAACGAGTATTGAGATAAAAAAAAAAGGTCAAATAAAAATAAATAAAATTATTGAGACGTCTTTTCAAGGTAATCGTCGATAATTACCTTGAAAAGTGTCCACTGAAAGACGTCTTGGTAAATTTTTTTTTTAACCTTTTTTTTTTTTTATCTAAATACTCGTTTGGAAAAGGAAAACAAATCCTCATAGAGAAAGAAGAAAAAGTTACGAAGTGATTCATCTTTGTCCCCTTCTCGTGTTTCTTTTTTCCTCTTTTGTAATATAAATCATAAGAAAAATCCCCATGGATAATAATGGCAGTGCATCTTACATTATTTCACTGTTTTTATATATATATATATATATATATATATATATATATATATATATATATATATATATATATATATATATATATATATATAATAATAATAATAATAATAATAATAATCCAGGTAAAACATCCACAGGGTAGTAATCCAAAGAATTTCAACCGGGTTTATAAAAAGTGCTCAATATCAAATAGAGCTTTTATATATGATTATTTTTATTTACACAGACATGTACAAAGTCTGCGACACTGGCATGTCGATGTTATCGATCAACAGTTATTATAACTGAGATCTCATCAGGCAGAGTTAGAATCCGATCTTAACCTTAGATCATATTTGGAAAGACCCTGCCTGATGAGATCTCAGTTTATAATAACTGTTGATCGATAACATCGACATGCCAGTGTCGCAGATTTTGTACATGTCTGTGTAAATAAAAATAATCATATATATATATATATATATATATATATATATATATATATATATATATATATATATATATATATGTGTGTATATATATTGTGTGTGTGTGTTTATTTAAAAAAATATTTTCTCATGTTTGTTATTTTAGGACCCCTATCCGGATTGCTTGTAGACAAAACTTCAAGTCGATTCGTAATGATGTTTGGGGCATTCTTGTTGGTAGTTGGCAACGTTTCATCCTTTTTTGCCGCGAATGTACATGTAATGGCATTCACCTTCACATTAAGAGGTACAGTTTTTCATTTTTCTTTCTTTCATTTACTCTACACGCTAAATAGTACAGATGTATTCTTATTTATCATGTAATGGCATTCACCTTCACATTAAGAGGTACAGTTTTTCATTTTCTTTCTTTCATTTACTCTACACGCTAAATAGTACAGATGTATTCTTATTTATTTGTTTATTTTACTCCCGAGATAGTCCTACTACAGACAATGTTAGTTTATCTGATAATGTTTAACTCGGTACTGTTATTGGAATATAAGGTTATTTTTATCTCACAGCCCTGTATAAAGCATATATCCGAAACATATCCATCACCATAATGAATAATAGACAAAATTAAAATCAAGTACAATTAACAGATTTATTTATCGTTGACATTTATAAAGAACAGCAACGTCATAAGTGGCTAGATTCTACTATAGGACTTACTGCATTTAATAGTGAAACGTAAAGATTTGTGGACAACAGTTAAGTCTTTGCCAGACTTGTCCACCAAGTTTCAGTCAGGAAAATACTGAGCGCTACCTAGTGGTTGTTAAGATGTTTTGAGTAGACGAAGTGTTGTGGAAACCTTGGGTAGACGAACAAGTGTTGTGGCAGCCTTGGATAGATGAAGATGTTGTGGCAGCCTTGGGTAAACGACGAGGTGTTGTGAAAGCCTTGGGTAGACGAAGATGTGCTCTGGCAGCCCTGGATAGACGACGAAGTGTTGTGGCAGCCTTGGATAGACAAACGATGTGCTGTGACAGATGAAGAGGTGTTGTGGCAACCTTGGGTAAACGAAGAGGTGTTGTGATAGCCTTAAATAGACAAAGAGGTGTTGTGGAAACCCTGGGTAAACGAAGAGGTGTTGTGATAGCCTTGGATAGACAAAGAGGTGTTGTGGAAACCTTGGGTAAACGAAGAGGTGTTGTGATTGCCTTAAATAGACAAAGAGGTGTTGTGGAAACCTTGGGTAAACGAAGAGGTGTTGTGATAGCCTTTGATAGACAAAGAGGTGTTGTGGAAACCCTGGGTAAACGAAGAGGTGTTGTGATAGCCTTGGATAGACAAAGAGGTGTTGTGGAAACCTTGGGTAAACGAAGAGGTGTTGTGATAGCCTTTGATAGACAAACAGATGTTGTGGCAACCTTGGATAGATGAAAAGTTGTTGTGGCAGATAAACATTGGTTGCAATAAGATGGGGAAAATACACATGCTTCAAATAACTTGGGATGACTGCAGGGATACTTTGTTAATCGTCTCATCAGTAGGGGGTGTTATCATGAATGCGCTTCACAATCACCGAACCTTAAACCCTTACATTTTTATTTGTAGGATATCTAAAAAATAACATCTATCAAAACAAGCCCCAGATTATTCATAGCCAAAATCAGGACATTGAAAATTATACGCATCGTATCTAATTGTGCTTGTCCTTGAACAACGTTAGAAATGAGTGTTGAGTATTTATTACTAAAACTTGGCAGAAGTCAAACGTAATTTTGATGTGTGTATAATGAGTTATACACACTTATTGTTGTTGTGTCGTCATCGTTACCTTCAGTCAATTAAAAATAACAGGAGGTTTCTTCTAAATGGAGGATTTATTCTCATGGGGAACGCATTAATAGACAGTTACAGAATGAGAGAGAAAGACATATTCACTGGACTAGATAGATAGATAGATAGGTAGACAGACAGATAGACTGACAGACAGACGGACAGACAGACAAATATGTAGGTAGATAGATAGATAGATCGATAGATCGATAGATAGATATGGAAAGAGATAGATAGATAGATATATAGATATGAAAAGAGATAGATAGATAGATAGAATGAGCGACAGAAAGAGAGAGAGAGAGAGGGGGAGGCATTGGCCGACCTTATGCTTAGACAATCTCCTTGTTTGCTCGCCTCATTCCCATCGCAGTTAGGGGAACGAACACCAAT
>OY744552.1:46655701-46703201 GCA_963556195.1 Sepiola atlantica
ATAGATAAGTTGGCAGTGGAAAAGCCAAAATTCAACATTTGAAAAAATATTAAGAAATGGAGAGTGAAAAAAAGTTTGTGTAAAAAAAGATATGGGGTTTGTCCAGTTGGTAATTGTCCGTTGATAAGGTGTCCAATGACAGGAGATTTAGATGGAAAAGAAGTGTTTTCGTGAAGGCAGCATTGAAAAGCGTTTAAAAATGAAGTAACTCCAACAGTGAGATGTTGAGTTCAAATCGTAGGTGGAGCACACTTAATCGGAATTAAATATGAGAAATCGGGCTATTTTAAAAATTACTTCCATGGGCCGAAATAGGAATTGAAGTTGAACTGTGTACAGTTTACGTTGGCAGTGAAATATTTAAGCAATTCTAAGAAAGATGAAAAAACGAGGCCAAAATAAATGGAATAAGTGAGTAACCACACAAATACAAAAACAAATCAAATCCAACTCATGGGCATGACTAATATTTCGTCTTAAATTTTAGGTGAAGATTAACTTATATACTTTAGCTTGCATGTTTTTTTTTTTTGTTTTTTTTATTAATTGTCTATTTTATTTGCCCATTTTTCTTACTGGATTTATTTAACATTTAAACAATTTTATTTTTATTTAGAAATGTCTTCAATTTTATTCTGAACATTTCTTTTGCCACAGGTCTTGGAATTGGTTTTGTATTTGTGCCAATGTCTTCAATTACGAGTTACTATTTTAAACGTTATTTAAATATCGTCTCTGGCATTTCTGCGAGCGGTGCCGGTTTCGGTATATTGATATGCTCATTGATTATCGAATATTCACTGCAGACTTATTCTTTGCGAGGCACATTCTTCGTCATGGCAGGAATCGCAGCCCACATTTGTCTCTTCGGCGCCCTTTGTCGACCAAACGAAATCGAGAAGAAGAAACACGAGAAATGCGATGTGAGTAGCAAGGGCAGCAGTTATTTCCAGCTTTTGAAAAACATACCCCTTCTGATCCTCTGCGTGAGTTTCTTTTGTTGGAGCGTCGGTGTATCTACAGTACTTATATTCTTACCAATGTATTGCAGGTATCATGGCTCTACCAGTCAAGAAACAGCCATGGTGTTCTCGCTTATAGGTGGCGCTAATATCGTTACAAGAATCTTGACAGGAGTTGCTGCTAACGCAGACAATATCAATGAGTTAACGCTGTATGTTGGTTCTTTCGGGGTATCTGGTATTGTAACCCTTCTACTGCCTCTTTATGGTAAAACACTCGCTGGACAGATTGCTTTTGGAATAATCGAATGTTTATTTACGGAGGGCGCGTACTCTTGTTTCAATGCTATCAATTTAAAATTGGTGGGTGTGTCACGCGTTGCCCTTGCAACTGGATTGGAAATGTTCTTCAGCGGAAGTGGATTCTTTGTCGGGCCACCTGTAGCAGGTAAGTGCACCCTTATTTCGTGTCTGGAAAAACTAATGTAGAATAAATGTCCTAATTGTAGGGAACGGAGAAGAGTTCATATTTCGTCCTTGTAAAAAGTAAATACTAGTTCTGTCCTCTCCATTTATTTCTTAAAATGTTAATCCGTCACTGAATTATAGATATTAGATAAGCAAAAATTTGTGAGAAAGAAAGTCCATAAAATTTAGTCGGATGTGACATGATACATACGACAGTAACATTTATGGCGCTATTTTTCTGCTCAGTTCGAGGGGAGTGAATGGTTTGATAAGACCTATTTACAAATGGTTAGATAACACGATAATAATTAAGCCATGCACTTAAAGTATTTGACTCTCTCTTTCTCTATTCTCTCCCTTTTGACCTTTCAGTTTAGTGAACCATCATGGGGAATAAATCATTTATCTTCTAAGATCATGTTTCTCAATTAATTAATTGAATGATTGATGTAAAAGTCATGCCAGATGGCTTTTAACAAACGAAATGACCTCAGTACATGCACGACGCAGACGTACTAAATAAATGACGACCACCGGGCTATGTAACACTATTCCGACATTTGAATATCTAGTTAAATTACGTTTCGTACTCTTCGTCTGAAACGATCCTGTTTATAACATAAAGCCAAGTCCACCTATACAAATATATTTTAGCTAATATTTATACTAGAAAACGTCTCCAACAATACTTTAAAATAGTAGAACTAGATGGAACATTACTTTCCATTTGAATATTGGCGTGTTTTTCCTTATCCATAGTTGAAGGTTAGTCCTTGAGAATTTCACATCGACGAGTTAAATAGTAGGGTAGACTAGACTCAAGAAATTAACCTTAAGATAAGCTATAACTTAATAGATCTTGCGAACATATTGACCTGTCACTCTTTCGTAGATTTTTTATGTGAAGTAAAGCAAGTGTTGTTTGGAGGGAGACACTAGCTGCTAAAAAAAACAATTCTGGTTCAAGAGAGGTAACTTCACCTACCTGAACATCCAATGTCTAAAAAATGTTATTTCGAGACCCCATTTTTATGTAATTACACTCATATAAACTGGCATTTTTATTATATGTGTTTCTTATACAGTGTAATCTGAAGGTTTGATTTTATTTCTGTTTCTTTCTCTCCCTTTTTCTCTGTTTATATAATTTTAGCCATGATAAAAAATTACACGGGATCACTGGACACGGTTTTCATCTTTGCAGGTAATAATCTGAGTCCCTTTTAATATATTTCTCGATTGGGCTTCTTTTTTTTTTTCGGACCAATTTTTATTTCTGTGAGCACTTACTGATTGTGTCGCTAGAGAATTCTGTTTTTTTAATTTGTTTATTTCAATAATTTAAATTTTAGCGTGGGACAAATCGCTACTTTCCAGATTCCGGACAGAATAGCGCGCAAGTGATAATGACATTAGTTTTAATGTTATTATGTAGACATATTTTTGGGAAGGGTGGTTAGGTTGTAGACATATTTTTATGTGTGTGTGAGGGTGGGAGGGGGGGGGGTAATTAATCTTGACCAATTTTTGTTTTCGGGCTTGTGCAGAATAGCGAGCAAGTGATATTTGTTCTATTGCCGTTTTTTTTTTAATTTATTTCGGCCATTTTTTTAGAGTTTCTTTGTTTTTTACAATATTTTTTCGCCTTTTTACGTAGTTTTAAAATGTTTTTGTATGAACTTCTTTTTAGGCTTTTAGTATTTTTTTCACATTTATTTTCTTTAAAAAGATAAGGCATTGCCTGTAGAGGCTATACAAGTCAGGTGGGGTGCTAACAAGCTACGCTCGTTTGCCAGTTTCTGATACATAGGCAAACAAGTGCATTCGGGGTTGATTTGGGAATCATGGTGGTGATTGTACGTAAAAGAAAGGCCAAAGCGCATACATTCAGAGGACGAGAGTTTCCAAATCATAAAAATGAGAATAACACGCAGATGTTTTGCTGTTTTTCTTTTCAATATTTACCTACCACTTGTTTTGGCAAACATTTTTTTTTTTTCTGTGTACTACTACCGATCATGTCGCAAAACAATTCTGTTGATTTTGCAATTTTCTCAAATAGTTCAGATTTTAGAGTGGGGGATCACTTTCCTATACAAATTTAACATAAAATGGTCACTCACTTTCTGACCATCACTAATTTGTCCAATTTCTTTTCTGTGTACACTTACCGAGTATGTCGCTAGAGAATTAGTTTTTTTGGCAATATTTTAGATTTTAGAGTGGGGGATCACTTTCCTATGTAAATTTAACATAAAATGGTCACTCACTTACTGACCATCACTAATTTGACCAATTTCTTTTCTGTGTACACTTACCAAGTATGTCGCTAGAGAATTAATTTTTTTGGCAATATTTTAGATTTTAGAGTGGGGGATCACTTTCCTATACAAATTTAACATAAAATGGTCACTCACTTTCTGACCATCACTAATTTGACCAATTTCTTTTCTGTGTACACTTACCGAGTATGTCGCTAGAGAATTCTTTTTTTTGGCAATATTTTAGATTTTAGAGTGGGGGATCACTTTCCTATATAAATTTAACATAAAATGGTCACTCACTTTCTGACCATCACTAATTTGACCAATTTCTTTTCTGTGTACACTTACCGAGTATGTCGCTAGAGAATTCTTTTTTTTGGCAATAATTTAGATTTTAGAGTGGGGGATCACTTTCCTATACAAATTTAACATAAAATGGTCACTCACTTTCTGACCATCACTAATTTGACCAATTTCTTTTCTGTGTACACTTACCGAGTATGTCGCTAGAGAATTCTTTTTTTTGGCAATATTTTAGATTTTAGAGTGGGGGATCACTTTCCTATATAAATTTAACATAAAATGGTCACTCACTTTCTGACCATCACTAATTTGACCAATTTCTTTTCTGTGTACACTTACCGAGTATGTCGCTAGAGAATTCTTTTTTTTGGCAATATTTTAGATTTTAGAGTGGGGGATCACTTTCCTATATAAATTTAACATAAAATGGTCACTCACTTTCTGACCATCACTAATTTGACCAATTTCTTTTCTGTGTACACTTACCGAGTATGTCGCTAGAGAATTCTTTTTTTTGGCAATAATTTAGATTTTAGAGTGGGGGATCACTTTCCTATACAAATTTAACATAAAATGGTCACTCACTTTCTGACCATCACTAATTTGACCAATTTCTTTTCTGTGTACACTTACCGAGTATGTCGCTAGAGAATTCTTTTTTTTGGCAATATTTTAGATTTTAGAGTGGGGGATCACTTTCCTATATAAATTTAACATAAAATGGTCACTCACTTTCTGACCATCACTAATTTGACCAATTTCTTTTCTGTGTACACTTACCGAGTATGTCGCTAGAGAATTCTTTTTTTTGGCAATATTTTAGATTTTAGAGTGGGGGATCACTTTCCTATATAAATTTAACATAAAATGGTCACTCACTTTCTGACCATCACTAATTTGACCAATTTCTTTTCTGTGTACACTTACCGAGTATGTCGCTAGAGAATTCTTTTTTTTGGCAATAATTTAGATTTTAGAGTGGGGGATCACTTTCCTATACAAATTTAACATAAAATGGTCACTCACTTTCTGACCATCACTAATTTGACCAATTTCTTTTCTGTGTACACTTACCGAGTATGTCGCTAGAGAATTCTTTTTTTTGGCAATATTTTAGATTTTAGAGTGGGGGATCACTTTCCTATATAAATTTAACATAAAATGGTCACTCACTTTCTGACCATCACTAATTTGACCAATTTCTTTTCTGTGTACACTTACCGAGTATGTCGCTAGAGAATTCTTTTTTTTGGCAATATTTTAGATTTTAGAGTGGGGGATCACTTTCCTATATAAATTTAACATAAAATGGTCACTCACTTTCTGACCATCACTAATTTGACCAATTTCTTTTCTGTGTACACTTACCGAGTATGTCGCTAGAGAATTCTTTTTTTTGGCAATAATTTAGATTTTAGAGTGGGGGATCACTTTCCTATACAAATTTAACATAAAATGGTCACTCACTTTCTGACCATCACTAATTTGACCAATTTCTTTTCTGTGTACACTT
Organism: Sepiola atlantica; assembly: GCA_963556195.1. NCBI lineage: Eukaryota > Metazoa > Mollusca > Cephalopoda > Sepiida > Sepiolidae > Sepiola > Sepiola atlantica. Next base: position 46,661,212 of record OY744552.1, read on the forward strand.
ACCGAGTATGTCGCTAGAGAATTCTTTTTTTTGGCAATATTTTAGATTTTAGAGTGGGGGATCACTTTCCTATATAAATTTAACATAAAATGGTCACTCACTTTCTGACCATCACTAATTTGACCAATTTCTTTTCTGTGTACACTTACCGAGTATGTCGCTAGAGAATTCTTTTTTTTGGCAATATTTTAGATTTTAGAGTGGGGGATCACTTTCCTATATAAATTTAACGTAAATGATCACCCATTTCTTGATCATTATCAATTTCTAAACAGAATAGTGCGCAAATGATAATAACATTTGTTTTAATGTTATGTACTAACCCATTTTTGGTTGGAGGGGTGAATGGCTAGAGCGCATACATTCAGAGTGTTTGCAAATCACAAAAAAAGAAGGAAAAAAACACAGTGCAAAAAAAAATGTTTTAATGCTATGTAGTAGAATCACTACTTTACGGATTTGTCGAGCCCAAAACAAACAAAACTAATTCTATCGCTTGCACGCTGTTCTTCATTTGTTAATAAATTAATGGATGATTGTTGCATTAGATCCATAGAAAAAGCTAATTATTAATTTTCTTATAAATAGAGATTCCTTAGTTCTAAGGTTGCCTAAGTTCCTTTTGCACGCTGTTCTTCATTAGTGTTTTGGAATTGTAAACATTTTAAAAGAAAAAAAAAGAAAAAAAAAAGTGCAGAAAAAATTGCCTCCAATAAGCTAATGGATGATTGTTGCATTAGATCCATAGAAAAAGCTAATTATTAATTCCTTAGTCCTAAGGTGTCCTAAGTTCCTTTTGTTGGTCCGAACAATCCAAATGATACAAATTATCAATCCTCATCCCAAACATTCCGAAACACAATGATAACACTGTAGCTTACACTAGCCTAGCTAATAATGTGTTTTGTTTTATTTTTCAGGGTTGACCTTTTTCATGTCTTCATTCAGTGCCATGTTAATGACCCTCTTCTCATTGCCAACAATCAAAGACTTAAAGCATGGTGACCTTTTGAAACATGAAGTCCTCACGCTGACACTTGAAGTGCTTCCAATTTCTGATAAAATTGAAAACATTGCTCCAAATGTCGAAAGCGAAGAACAGAAAGAATTCAGCCCAATGTTACTGTGACGAACGAACTGCAGACTTCTCAGCTGAACATGAATCCTAAGTAGAAAAAACAAACAAACAAACAAACAAACAAACAAACAAAACGAAAACGAAAACAACCCTGAAACTGGAAATGAAATAGATTTGTCATTCTTACATTTTTTATTTCTCTTCTTTCATTTATATATATATATGGGAAATGAAAAAGGAAAAACCAAAAGATGTTTTTCTTTTTTATGTATTCATCAACGTTTCGTCTTTATTTGTAAGACTTCTTCAGGATGATAATTTTAAGAAAAATGTCATACAAGTACACAGAAATATTGGGTTGACATGATGGGCTGATGAGAAGAAGTAGTAGCCACTATTAGGAGCGCAGCCATCCACATTCATTTCACTCCCTGCCACCGACTTCTCTCAGCCCGGACCTTGGTCCTGCGCTCCCAGTAGTGGCTACTTCTTCTCATCAACCCATCATGTCAACCCAATATTTCTATGTACTTGCATGACATTTTTCTTAAAATTATCATCCTGAAGAAGTCTTACAAATAAAGACGAAACGTTGATAAATACATAAAAAAAAACATCTTTTGGTTTTTCCTTTTTCATTTCCCATTACGTCGGATTACTCTCATCCTTCCTTTCTCATATATATATATATATATATATATATATATATATATATATATATATATATATATATATATATATATTCCTCATCAACCCATCATGTCAACCCAATATTTCGATGTACTTGCATGACATTTTTCTTAAAATTATCATCCTGAGGACGAAACGTTGATGAATATATATAAAAAAAATATCTCTTGGTTTTTTTCTTTTTGATTTCCCATATATATATATATATATATATATATATATATATATATATATATATAAGTATAAATTTTTTATTTATACAAACATTATTGGTTACATATGTGCATACATGTTTCGGTTGCACTTTTCCAAGAAAGTCAACCTCATCAGACCAAGAATTTTCAAGGCCATTTCTCGAAAATTCTTGGTCTGATGAGGTTGACTTTCTTGGAAAAGTGCAACCGAAACATGTATGCACATATGTAACCAATAATGTTTGTATAAATAAAAAAATTATACTTATAAACAGCTCTACTTGGTATTGAGCACTTTTTATAAACACTTGAGTTTCTACGGATTTACATTTACAGAAACTAATACAATACATGTACGATATATATATATATATATATATATATATATATGTATATATATATATATATGTATGTATATATATATATATATGTATATATATATATATATGTATATATATATATATATATGTATATATATATATATATATGTATATACATATATATATATATGTATATATATATATATATATGTATATATATATATATATATGTATATACATATATATATATATATATATGTATATATATATATATATATATATGTATATATATATATATATATATATATATATATATGTATATATATATATATATGTATATATATATATATGTATATATATATATATATGTATATATATATATATATATATATATATATATATATATTCAGGGAATTATTTACTGAAGTCAAAAGAACAAAAATGGAGTAAAAAAATCAACTATGCAACAAATAAATGTTACCAAAGGCAAGATAAGTTACTCTTCTGGATAAGTTTTTTTTGTGTTTTAACTTATTTTAAAGCGTTTTTACTTCCAGTAAAAAGGAGGTTCGAATACTTCGCGCTAGAATGAAAATAATAAAACTGGCGCGGAAGACCACGTGATGCCTCGAGAATCGTCCAAAAATCGGAAATAAAAAAAAAATACTGCTCAGCTGTTCTGTCCTCGCACAGGCTTTTAGACTGAGGCGATTTTTATTTTTGTCCTAATGTAGCGTCTCCCTTTTGTGGGAGATGGATTTTCACCACATTAAAAACCGACCTTGTGTCTAACTCTGCCCTCGTGGGGAGGCAAGTAAATAGGAACCCTGTTTTTATCTAAATTCGTCCCTTACTTATTATACAGCCAACAAATAGTAATATAGAATAACAAATATACAACGAAAACTAGTGGGGGAGTCGCCCGAGAAAAAAAGGTTTAGAACCGCTGCTTTGTGGCTTTTTTTTTCTATTTATTCACTTGTGCCATTTTTAACTGTGCTATTATTACCGTGCACCCTCTATGACGTCAGAACATGAAGAAGCAAAACACTTTGAACCAAAAAACAAGAGAGCAAACCAATTTATTCAAGGAGAATGAAAAAGTGGGTATATGGACAGAATAGTTAACAAATCCCTCCCAGCCTTTGCATTGTTAAGAATGGCTTTCTAAATAATAACGTAATTATTTCGAAAAGCCGTCCTTTGCATTGGGGAGGGCTGAGAGCCTTTGTCCACTCTTCCGTACCTTCGTTAAAATATGATCAGGGTTTGTTAGCAGTTTTTGTTTTCTTAAAAATCTTTAAATGTTGATGATGCTTTTTGGTGCCGTCTGGGTGGAAAGATGTTTATGAATATCTGGCAATTGTTGCTTCAATCCATGGCTTCGCGGTGGTCACGTTCGTGTAGACACCCGGATAGTTGGGCTTGGCACAGCCATTACCCCACGAAGTGATACCGATTAAAGTATACACACCTGAAAAAAAAAAATGAAAGAGCTTTTTTGTTGTCGTTGTTGTTTTTTTAAATGGATAAATCTTTTAGAAATGTAAAAAAAGCAACAGAAAAACAATACAGTAAAACTCCTACACTATAAACTTTTGATCTGTTCATAGCGTAGGATTGGCTATAGCGTAGGATAAATTGAGTCTTGTATTTCGTCGAAATTTGGATACAAAAATATCTTTAAATATATTAATTTATACAAATATATCTATTAGCTTAAAAGTTTGCTTTTTATAATTGCTAAGCTTAGTTCATAGAATGAGTAGTTCATTTTTAATTTTGTTCATAGCGTAAAAAGTTAATTTTTAATTTTGTTCATAGCGTAAAAAGTTAATTTTTAATTTTGTTCATAGCGTAGGAAGTTCATATTTAATTTTCTTCATAGCGTAAGAAGTTCATATTTCATTTTGTTCATAGTGTAAGAAGTTTATATTTAATTTTGTTCATAGCGTAAGAAGTTTATATTTAATTTTGTTCATAGCGTAAGAAGTTCATATTTAATTTTGTTCATAGTGTAAGAAGTTAATTTTTAATTTTGTTCATAGCGTAGGAAGTTCATATTTAATTTTCTTCATAGCATAAGAAGTTCATATTTAATTTTGTTCATAGCGTAAGAAGTTCATATTTCATTTTGTTCATAGTGTAAGAAGTTTATATTTAATTTTGTTCATAGCGTAAGAAGTTTATATTTAATTTTGTTCATAGCGTAAGAAGTTCATATTTAATTTTGTTCATAGCGTAAGAAGTTAATTTTTAATTTTGTTCATAGCGTAGGAAGTTCATATTTAATTTTGTTCATAGCGTAAGAAGTTCATATTTAATTTTGTTCATAGCGTAGGAAGTTCATATTTAATTTTGTTCATAGCGTAAGAAGTTCATATTTAATTTTGTTCATAGCGTCAGAAGTTCATATTTAATTTTGTTCATTAGCGTAAGAAGTTCATATTTAATTTTGTTCATAGCGTCAGAAGTTCATATTTAATTTTGTTCATTAGCGTAAGAAGTTCATATTTAATTTTGTTCATAGCGTAAGAAGTTCATGTTTAATTTTGTTCATAGCGTAGGAAGTTCATATTTAATTTTGTTCATAGCGTAAGAAGTTCATATTTAATTTTGTTCATAGCGTCAGAAGTTAATATTTAATTTTGTTAATAGCGTAAGAAGTTCATATTTAATTTTGTTCATAGCATAAGAAGTTCATAAAATAGGAAGTTCATAACGTAGGATTTTCATTGTAACATTAAAAAAAAAAACATTAAAAAAACATTAAAAAAAACATTTTAAAAAAACATTAAAAAAAACATTTAAAAAAACATTTTAAAAAACATTAAAAAAACATTTTAAAAAAACATTAAAAAAAAACATTAAAAAAAAACATTTTTCTAAACTAAGTAACATGTCTAAAATTTAAGGCATAAGAGGTCTTCAGAAGACAGTGAAATTTAAGAATTTTTTTCTTAATTTTGTAATGACTATAGATAAACAGAAATGCAAATCTATTATATTTAAATTTTAAAATGACAGTTTATGCCCGTGTTATGCCCCCCCTTAAAAACCCTTTAAAATATTTCAAAGAAACTGAAATTTGGGGAATATTTATTAATTGCAGTCTAATACTTCTTTCCGTGTTGATTAATGTTGGCCGAGGTGTAGAATATCGCTCCAGACAAGGCATGAAGCCACTTGATGTAAGGAGCTTAAAAACAAATACTACTTCAAGGTTAAAAACTAGCCAACAATAAGTGTTAGATAGATAGATTTTGACCCAGAAAACAGCAATTCTTCCCCCTTTGTCAGAAACATGAAATGTGAGGACTCAAGGACAAAATAAGGGAAACGTAGCCAACAATAAGTGTTAGATGGATAGATTTTGACCCAGAAAACAGCAATTCTTCCCCCTTTGTCAGAAACATGAAATGTGAGAACTCAAGGACAAAATAAGGGAAACGTAGCCAACAATAAGTGTTAGATGGATAGATTTTGACCCAGAAAACAGCAATTCTTCCCCCTTTGTCAGAAACATGAAATGTGAGGACTCAAGGACAAAATAAGGGAAACGTAGCCAACAATAAGTGTTAGATGGATAGATTTTGACCCAGAAAACAGCAATTCTTCCCCCTTTGTCAGAAACATGAAATGTGAGGACTCAAGGACAAAATAAGGGAAACGTAGCCAACAATAAGTGTTAGATGGATAGATTTTGACCCAGAAAACAGCAATTCTTCCCCCTTTGTCAGAAACATGAAATGTGAGGACTCAAGGACAAAATAAGGGAAACGTAGCCAACAATAAGTGTTAGATGGATAGATTTTGACCCAGAAAACAGCAATTCTTCCCCCTTTGTCAGAAACATGAAAGTAAACCCAAGTTAGTCACTTTCTACTCTCCTCAATTAAGCGGGTGGGTATGTCGGAAACTTACCATTGATGCTGCACACAAGTGGTCCACCACTGTCACCCTGACATGTATCGATGCCGCCTTCAAGATAGCCAGCGCATAACATTCGAGGGGTCAAATCTTTGTAGATCTTGTTGCAAATACGCCGCGGTAGCAAAGGAACAGTCGCAGCCTTCAGCATGGATGGATAAACTGTAAAGAAATCACAAACAAAAGATTTAGAAAAGAAATTCAAATCCCAAAACGCATTCATCATTTTATATCAACCAGTTTATACGCGGTTTTGGTGCAGTACCTGGGTGTGTCAATTGCCATCTTTACCTGGCTTTAAGAATTTAAAAATAGTAAAAGAGTCAACGCATTTGGGTACTATAGTCGTACACATTCACCTAAAATTCTATGGTATTGTTCTTTTTTTTTATACTAGCTTTTTCTAGCTCGTTACCGCTTCTCAAATTTCGCTACTTGAAATCCTTGAAACGAAAAATCAAAATAATACGACAAAGCTTTCGCATTTATTCATATAAATAGACAAACATTAACATTTATTCATATAAATAAGTAAACATTAACATTTTGGTAAGTTTGAGACAAATTTATTTATCTTTACCATAAAGAAATGAAAAGAAAGAAGAATTCCATTTGCCATTTCTTTTCTGTGTACACTTACCGAGTATGTCGCTAGAGAATTCTTTTTTTTGGCAATATTTTAGATTTTAGAGTGGGGGATCACTTTCCTATGTAAATTTAACATAAAATGGTCACTCACTTTCTGACCATCACTAATTTGACCAATTTCTTTTCTGTGTACACTTACCGAGTATGTCGCTAGAGAATTAATTTTGGGCAATATTTTAGATTTTAGAGTGGGGGATCACTTTCCTATGTAAATTTAACATAAAATGGTCACTCACTTTCTGACCATCACTAATTTGACCAATTTCTTTTCTGTGTACACTTACTGAGTATATCGCTAGAGAATTAATTTTTGGCACTATTTTAGATTTTAGAGTGGGGGATCACTTTCCTATGTAAATTTAACATAAAATGGTCACTCACTTTCTGACCATCACTAATTTGACCAATTTCTTTTCTGTGTACACTTACCGAGTATGTCGCTAGAGAATTAATTTTTGGCAATATTTTAGATTTTAGAGTGGGGGATCGCTTTCCTATGTAAATTTAACATAAAATGGTCACTCACTTTCTGATCATCATTAATAATACGACAAGGCTTTCGCATTTATTCATATAAATAGACAAACATCAACATTCATCCATATAAATAAGTAAACATTAACATTTCGATAAGTTTGAAACAAATTTATTTATCTTTTAAATAGGACCATAAAGAAATGAAAAGAAAGAAGAATTCCGTTTGCCTGAGCGATGATGTGTGTGGGAGGTTATTCTTTTTTAACTGACAATTTAGAAAGAAAAACGCACACTAAACACAAATGCGAGTGGCTGAGCACGCGATCAAATCACGTATTTAAGAATTTAAAAGTAGTAAAAAAGAAAAATGGAAAATGTGGCATCGCTAACCGGGAACGAGAGAGAGAGAGAGAGAGAGAGAGAGAGAGAGAGAGCAGTCAGTCACCCATTCTCTCTTTCTCCATTAACTTTTTTTTTTTGCTTATGGCTCGTCAGTATATCTTTCTTTCTATGACGATGTTAGATTAATTTAAATTACCTCCCTTTTAAAAAAGGTTTCAGTAATCTATTCCATCATCTTATTAAATCATTTTTATTAATTAGTGTTAACATCGACAAAATTATTGCATATATATAGCAAAAATAGAACAATAGAATTACAAATGAACGTCAATTTTCATCTTTGCCTAGCTTCTAGCGCTTTAGAGCTTGCACTAAAAACATATTTAAAAAAACAAGGCACATTGCCGCCACTGAGACGTAAAGGGGCTACTGTGAATTAAGGACCATAGCTACAGGGGCATCCTAAGTGGAGAGTTTGTTCACATTACATTTAAATTTCTGCATGTTGGGACAGTTGAAGAAACGGGAAGCAGGGAGGGAATTCCAAAGGCTAACATTTTTGAGGAAAGAAGCTATTAGAGTAGAAAGCCTTCTGGCATCTGGGGACCTCTAAAGTGAAGGGGTGGGATTTTGCTGATTGTCGAGTCAGTTGAGCGGGCACAAGTGCAGCAATTCAAAGTACTTGTAAAACAAGGCACAGGGATGCAATATTATGGTGATGAGACAGGGGCTGGAGCTTGGTTGACAGTGTGGTACCTATTAGATTAGAGGCTCTTTTTAGGACCCTGTCTAAGAGGGGGAGGCTAGTGGTTGGTGCACCAGCCCAGATGTGGCAACAATATTCTATGCATGGACGAATGATGGCACAGAGGCATTTGCTGTAGAGTTTGGCGAGGACAGGGGCCAGCTCAGCAGAGCATTTCTTGTGTACTATAGCAGGAATAAAATCAGGCCTACATGCTTTGGAGGTGTCAAGGCTTTTTAAGATATCCCGGACATGGGAAGGGGTAATGATCAAATCGAGTGTGGCTTCTGTCTGCAGTGGGAAATTTGAGAGAGAGTGGTTTGTGGAGTTCAAGACGAACTGCTTGGCAAGCAGTTCATCCTTATCAGTTGCCATGCAGGTGAATTCCCCCTTCCCCTTAAAAAACCCGAGCGCGAACGCAGACCCCACACTATACTGAAGAACCAGTTTTGATACGTAGCCTCGTTTTAAGATCATTCATTGCTAAGTAAAAAAAAGTGTAAAAAACCATTTCTTTAAGTAGTTAAATCAAAATCGTTTTTTAACTTGTCTTATTTGCTCAGATTGTAGCGTAGAGGACAAATTCGTCCAAATTACTCTTTGACGTTAAGGTTACGAGTTCAAATCCCCCCCCCACCTTGAAAAAATCGAGCGCGAACGCAGACCCCAAACTATATCGAAGAACCAGTTTTGATACGTAGCCTCGTTTTAAGATGATTCATTGCTAAGTAAAAGAAATGGAAAAAAAACATTTCTATAACGTAAGTAGTTAAATCAAATTCGTTATTTTTAACTTGTTCCAATGGCGCAGTGGTAGAGCCTCGGACAAATTCGTCCTAATTACTCTTTGACGTTTAAGGTTACGAGTTCAAATCACGACCTCGGCGTCGAAATTATTTATTGTTTATTTAGTTGTTAATATGTGCCCTAATGTATTTCTTATGTTTTTGACGTGGAAATTAATTAAATAGTAATTACCCCCCTCCCCCCCCTCCTCCCGTTTACAAAAAATTCTCCAGGATGGACAGACAGACAGAGAAGGTGCTCATTATATTATAAGTTGATTATTATTATTTATTTTACAACACAAGAATATCCACCATTGTGTCGACAATTTTACAAAATGCAGGGATTCCATTGTATGCAACAGTGACAACATACAACACATAACCGACTTGCACTTTCGTATGACTGCAGAACGTGGTCGACACAGAAACGTCAAAATGACAGGATCCTGGCTGCAGCACATTGGATCGAGAAAACTGCCGGTTTCACTGTACAGGCTTCCGTAAGAAATCACGTCGCACAACGCTGTGTTGTAAAGTTAATCTAAAGCACATGTAGGCTTGATCATCTCATTCTAGACTAAGTTCTCTAGTCAAGGAGCCCATATGTAAGTAACTAACGCTGTGTTGTAAGGTTAATCTAAAGCACATGTAGGTTTGGTCATCTGATTCTAGCCTAGGTTCTCTAGTCACGGGGAGGGTGTTCCGAACATAAACTCCTAGCCCATGTATATGTTTGTCTAAGTCCATACAGCAGAGTGGGAGGTATCCAGTCATGTCAAAGCGATTAGAGGACATTGAGGAGTATAGGTTAGTTTCACTTAGTGCTAGGATATCCGGAGAGTTTACAAGGACAAATAATTCTACATCATCGAGGTTAGTTCTGAGCCGTCAGATATTTGTGAACGTGATCTTCAAGGGAGGAAGCGAATTGGTTGTTTTTTAGGTGGGCGTCTGGTTTGTACTTATTTTTTGGTGGTTTGAAATGTCATTTTTTGTTTTTGGATAGAGTGGGTTGGGAAAAGTGTGTGTTTGTTTGATGTCAGTAAGCTCACAAAGAACAAGAATGTCTTACTTTGGCCTGTGCTTCCCCATCCAGATATTTCACATCGAGTTCCTGGAGAGTTCTGCAGATCGTCTGGCGGAAGGCAGACTGGTTGGACGTAGTCATTAAAAATAATTCCAGTGCCGCGCTTGTTTGGTTCCAGTTTGATGAGACTAATGTCGTAATCATAGGTGATTGCTGGAATAGAAAATTGGCAAGATTTAAAACAAATAAATAAAGTCATGATATAAAGTTTTTTTTTAAATAGTTAAAAAATGTAAATGAATACAAATATAATACTTAATTCTTAAAAAAAATGATCTATCATAACCAAATAAAGAGACTAATTTAAACAAAGGTGATGGAGGGTTCTATTGACAATAAATTTAAGATTAAAATAAAAAAGAAATATTTGCATTGTACGGTTTGTAACTGCTTATTATTTTTATTTAATAATTAAAATTTCATATATCAACAATGCTTCAAATAAAAAAGACTTTAATTTTTAAAAAGGCATTAAATAATACCTATTTCTCTGAGGGCATGTATCGCCAAAAAATGTAAGATTAAAATAAAAAAGAAATATTTGCATTGTATGGTTTGTAACTGCTTATTATTTTTATTTAATAATTAAAATTTCATATATCAACAATGTTTCAACTAAAAAAGGATTTTAATTTAAAAAAGGTATTGAATAATAGCTATTTCTCTGAGGGCATATATTGCCAAAAAATGTAAGATTAAAATAAAAAAGAAATATTCGCATTGTATGGTTTGTAACTGCTTATTATTTTTATTTAATATTCAAAATTTCATATATCAACAATGTTTCAACTAAAAAAGGACTTTAATTTTTAAAAAGGTATTGAATAATACCTATTTCTCTGAGGGCATATATTGGCAAAAAATGTAAGATTAAAATAAAAAATAAATATTTGCATTGTACGGTTTGTAACGGCTTTATTTTTATTTAATATTCAAAATTTCATATATCAACAATGTTTCAACTAAAAAAGGACTTTAATTTTTAAAAAGGTATTGAATAATACCTATTTCTCTGAGGGCATATATTGCCAATAAATGTAAGATTAAAATAAAAAAGAAATATTTGCATTGTATGGTTTGTAACGATTTTATTTTTATTTTTATATTCCAATTTCATATATCAACAATGTTTCAACTAAAAAAGGACTTTAATTTAAAAAAGGTATTGAATAATAGCTATTTCTCTGAGGGCATATATTGGCAAAAAATGTAAGATTAAAATAAAAAAGAAATATTTGCATTGTATGGTTTGTAACTGCTTATTATTTTTATATAATAATTAAAATTTCATATATCAACAATGTTTCAACTAAAAAGGACTTTAATTTAAAAAAGGTATTGAATAATACCTATTTCTCTGAGGCCATGTATCGCCAAAAAATGTAAGATTAAAATAAAAAAGAAATATTTGCATTGTACGGTTTGTAACGATTTTATTTTTATTTTTATATTCCAATTTCATATATCAACAATGTTTCAACTAAAAAAGGACTTTAATTTTAAAAAGGTATTGAATAATAGCTATTTCTCTGAGGGCATATATTGCCAAAAAATGTAAGATTAAAATAAAAAAGAAATATTTGCATTGTACGGTTTGTAACTGCTTTATTTTTATTTTTATATTCCAATTTCGTATATCAACTAAATTTAATTTTAAAAAGGTATTGAATAATACCTATTTCTCTGAGGCCATATATTGCCAAAAAATGTAAGATTAAAATAAAAAAGAAATATTTGCATTGTACGGTTTGTAACGGCTTTATTTTTATTTAATAATTAAAATTTAATATATCAACATTGCTTCAACCAAAAAAGACTTTAATTTTTAAAAAGGTATTGAATAATAGCTATTTCTCTGAGGGCATATATTGCCAAAAAATGTAAGATTAAAATAAAAAAGAAATATTCGCATTGTACGGTTTGTAACTGCTTATTATTTTTATATAATATTCAAAATTTCATATATCAACAATGTTTCAACTAAAAAAGGACTTTAATTTAAAAAAAGGTATTGAATAATACCTATTTCTCTGAGGCCATGTATCGCCAAAAAATGTAAGATTTAAATAAAAAAGAAATATTTGCATTGTATGGTTTGTAAATGCTTATTATTTTTATTTAATATTCAAAATTTCATATATCAACAATGTTTCAACTAAAAAAGGACTTTAATTTTAAAGAAGGTATTGAATAATACCTATTTCTCTGAGGCCATGTATCGCCAAAAAATGTAAGATTTAAATAAAAAAGAAATATTTGCATTGTACGGTTTGTAACGATTTTATTTTTATTTTTATATTCCAATTTAATATATTAACAATGTTTCAACTAAAAAAGGACTTTAATTCAAAAAAGGTATTGAATAATACCTATTTCTCTGAGGCCATATATTGCCAAAAAATGTAAGATTAAAATAAAAAAGAAATATTTGCATTGTATGGTTTGTAACGGCTTTATTTTTATTTAATAATTAAAATTTCACATATCAACAATGCTTCGAATAAAAAAGACTTTAATTTTTAAAAAGGTATTGAATAATACCTATTTCTCTGAGGGCATATATTGCCAAAAAATGTAAGATTAAAATAAAAAAGAAATATTTGCATTGTATGGTTTGTAACGGCTTTATTTTTATTTAATAATTAAAATTTCATATATCAACAATGCTTCGAATAAAAAAGACTTTAATTTTTAAAAAGGTATTGAATAATACCTATTTATCTGAGGCCATGTATCGCCAAAAAATGTAAGATTTAAATAAAAAAGAAATATTTGCATTGTATGGTTTGTAACTGCTTATTATTTTTATTTAATATTCAGAATTTCATATATCAACAATGTTTCAACTAAAAAGGACTTTAATTTTTAAAAAGGTATTGAATAATAGCTATTTCTCTGAGGCCATGTATCGCCAAAAAATGTAAGATTAAAATAAAAAAGAAATATTTGCATTGTACGGTTTGTAACTGCTTATTATTTTTATTTAATATTCAAAATTTCATATATCAAAAATGTTTCAACTAAAAAAGGACTTTAATTTAAAAAAGGTATTGAATAATACCTATTTCTCTGAGGCCATGTATCGCCAAAAAATGTAAGATTAAAATAAAAAAGAAATATTTGCATTGTATGGTTTATAACGATTTTATTTTTATTTTTATATTCCAATTTAATATATTAACAATGTTTCAACTAAAAAAGGGCTTTAATTTAAAAAAGGTATTGAATAATAGCTATTTCTCTGAGGGCATATATTGCCAAAAAATGTAAGATTAAAATAAAAAAGAAATATTTACATTGTATAGTTTATAACGATTTTATTTTTATTTTTATATTCCAATTTAATATATTAACAATGTTTCAACTAAAAAAGGGCTTTAATTTAAAAAAGGTATTGAATAATAGCTATTTCTCTGAGGGCATATATTGCCAAAAAATGTAAGATTAAAATAAAAAAGAAATATTTGCATTGTACGGTTTGTAACGGCTTTATTTTTATTTAATAATTAAAATTTCATATATCAACAATGCTTCAACCAAAAAGGACTTTAATTTAAAAAAGGTATTGAATAATAGCTATTTCTCTGAGGCCATATATTGCCAAAAAATGTAAGATTAAAATAAAAAATAAATATTTGCATTGTATGGTTTGTAACTGCTTATTATTTTTATTTAATAATTAAAATTTCATATATCAACAATGCTTCAACCAAAAAAGACTTTAAGTTTTAAAAAGGTATTGAATAATAGCTATTTCTCTGAGGCCATATATTGCCAAAAAATGTAAGATTAAAATAAAAAAGAAATATTTGCATTGTACGGTTTGTAACGGCTTTATTTTTATTTAATAATTAAAATTTCATATATCAACAATGCTTCAACCAAAAAGGACTTTAATTTTTTAAATGGTATTTAATAATAGCTATTTCTCTGAGGGCATATATTGCCAAAAAATGTAAGATTAAAATAAAAAAGAAATATTTGCATTGTACGGTTTGTAATGATTTTATTTTTATTTAATAATTAAAATTTCATATATCAACAATGCTTCAACCAAAAAGGACTTTAATTTTTAAAAAGGTATTGAATAATACCTATTTCTCTGAGGCCATATATTGCCAAAAAATGTAAGATTAAAATAAAAAAGAAATATTTGCATTGTATGGTTTGTAACTGCTTATTATTTTTATTTAATAATTAAAATTTCATATATAAACAATGCTTCGAATAAAAAAGACTTTAATTTTTAAAAAGGTATTGAATAATAGCTATTTCTCTGAGGGCGTATATTGCCAAAAAATGTAAGATTAAAATAAAAAAGAAATATTTGCATTGTATGGTTTGTAACGGCTTATTATTTTTATTTAATAATTAAAATTTCATATATCAACAATGCTTCAACCAAAAAAGACTTTAATTTTTAAAAAGGTATTGAATAATACCTATTTCTCTGAGGGCGTATATCGCCAAAAAATGTAAGATTAAAATAAAAAAGAAATATTTGCATTGTATGGTTTGTAACTGCTTATTATTTTTATTTAATAATCAAAATTTCATATATCAACAATGCTTCGAATAAAAAGGACTTTAATTTTTAAAAAGGTATTGAATAATAGCTATTTCTCTGAGGGCATATATTGCCAAAAAATGTAAGATTAAAATAAAAAAGAAATATTTGCATTGTATGGTTTGTAACGGCTTTATTTTTATTTAATAATTAAAATTTCATATATCAACAATGCTTCGAATAAAAAAGGACTTTAATTTTTAAAAAGGTATTGAATAATAGCTATTTCTCTGAGGCCATATATTGCCAAAAAATGTAAGATTAAAATAAAAAAGAAATATTTGCATTGTATGGTTTGTAACTGCTTATTATTTTTATATAATAATTAAAATTTCATATATCAACAATGTTTCGAATAAAAAAGACTTTAATTTTTAAAAAGGTATTGAATAATACCTATTTCTCTGAGGCCATGTATTGCCAAAAAATGTAAGATTAAAATAAAAAATAAATATTTGCATTGTATGGTTTGTAACGATTTTATTTTTATTTTTATATTCCAATTTCATATATCAACAATGCTTCAACCAAAAAGGACTTTAATTTTTAAAAAGGTATTGAATAATAGCTATTTCTCTGAGGCCATATATTGCCAAAAAATGTAAGATTAAAATAAAAAAGAAATATTTGCATTGTATGGTTTGTAACTGCTTATTATTTTTATTTAATAATTAAAATTTCATATATCAACAATGCTTCGAATAAAAAAGACTTTAATTTTTAAAAAGGTATTGAATAATACCTATTTCTCTGAGGGCATATATTGCCAAAAAATGTAAGATTAAAATAAAAAAGAAATATTTGCATTGTATGGTTTGTAACTGCTTATTATTTTTATTTAATAATTAAAATTTCATATATCAACAATGTTTCGAATAAAAAAGACTTTAATTTTTAAAAAGGTATTGAATAATACCTATTTCTCTGAGGGCATATATCGCCAAAAAATGTAAGATTAAAATAAAAAAGAAATATTTGCATTGTATGGTTTGTAACTGTTTATTATTTTTATATAATAATTAAAATTTCATATATCAACAATGCTTCGAATAAAAAGGACTTTAATTTTTAAAAAGGTATTGAATAATACTTATTTCTCTGAGGGCATATATTGCCAAAAAATGTAAGATTAAGATAAAAAAGAAATATTTGCATTGTATGGTTTGTAACTGTTTATTATTTTTATATAATAATTAAAATTTCATATATCAATAATGCTTTATAAAAACAGAATCATCTCCAGCTTCTTTTTCATGTGTTTTGTTGCGCGTGACAGTTCTTGACTGGAGACTTTCATCCCTATACTGTTTCGAAACAACACACGGACCTATTACAACAAACAAGGGGACTTTAATTTTTAAAAAGGGTTTAAAACTACCTATTTATTTATCTACCTCCCACAAGGTAAGATGTGACACAAAGTCGGGAAAGTGGGATTAGATAAGCCAGCGCTCGAGAGGTGAGCACTCTGGTTTTTCAAAAATTCCCTGGGCAGCCCCGTCGGCATTCCCCGGTAGGGGCGCCTCAGACAGTAAGCAATAAACTTACTCCTCCCCAAAGAGGGGAGGCAAAGCCTGGGAGGGTGCATCTCATAGAACTGCACAGGACCGGCAACCCCCAATAGACCGGCGTAAATCCAGACCCAAAGGCCCGGACGATACCTGTTTATTAGGCGGGGTCTTATTTCTCTGACGAGGCCGTCTATCGCTCCCAAAATTTAACAATCCCAGTTTTTTCTTCATTTCAATTAATACCAATTTACTCAAACCCTAACCAATCAAATCAATGTTGAGTACATTCTTGGGCCCCAGCCTAAAAATTGAATAGATGAAATGTAAGAATAAAAATCCATTCAATCCCGGACAACGTCGGGTTTTCTCTGCTTGTTATGACATGAATGTGTGACTTACAATTGTATCTTGGATGGTTCACCAAACGTTCGATTATAAATGTCTGCTCGTGCGCGTCCCAGATTTTGCTGTTCAGGTCACCCGTGCGGATCAGAATTCGTTCTCTCTTTACGTTCGATCTGAAAATCAAAAAACATTACGTCATTCGGACTTTGGGATATAATGCCTGGGATGAAAAAAAAGCAACATTTTGCTACAGTCACACGGCCGAGATTTATTTCCCTATACGAATCATTTTTTTTTTAAACAAAAAAACTTCCGTACAATTGCAGATCCGTTTCGTTCACAGAAGAACAACCATTATTTGGATGTCAATCCAGGATCTTTCTTCCATGGACTCATCAGAAAACAGAAAGTTCTCAATCAGAAAAAAATACATCGCAATGCAACAAACAAACAAACAACAGCAGACAGACAACTCACATTCAATTCATCTCCATTGAGAGAGATATTTAGAAATCACTACATAGAAAAAGCAGCCATCTTGCTTATATATATATATATATGAAGCAATCCAACAAAAGATATAAGCGTCAACTAATATCTTATAATTAATGAAACATCCGGATAAAAACTGAAGCTCAATATACTGGATAGAGCATTAATATTATAATATAAAATGAAGTAATAAAATAAGGTGTCAATCAAATTTTATTAGAATTCAAAGTTCAAGCAAAGTATCCTTAAGTCCTTAGCTCATGAGTTTTCAAAGATAATTCTTCTCTTCAGAGGACCATTACCGCAGTTATACTACTACAGGTAATAAAATTAAGTTTTGAAAATATATAAAAATTATATACACAAATACATAAAAATACATAACATCAAATATATCAACCCAAAAACGTACTTTTTGTTGAATCCATACAATCTATCCAGGTCATACAAATTGAGAAACATAATCAGGAAAGACATTACTCCAAGTTATAAATAGCAGTCCATATACGTGAAATTGAAGGAGCTGACAAAGTTATCCAGTCGCAAAATGTGTCAATAATCGATGAAGTGAAAAGTATTCAATGTTAATGATAAATAAATCAAATGAGCTAAGGACTTAAGGATACTTTGCTTGAATTTTGAATTCTAATAAAATTTGATTGACACCTTATTTTATTACTTCATTTTATATTATAATAATTATATATATATAAAATAAATTTTGAATTGTTTGGCTTTTCCACTGCTAACTATGTAATTCCTCTGATGATAAGATTTCAGTCTTTGAAAAGCCTTGGTTTAAGGAAAGAATAATAAACATATTTTTATTTTTACCGAGTACACCTTGCATTGAACAATCGAAGTTGAAATAAATTTGTCATTCGTACATGTTTATCCCTCTTCTTTCATCTATCATATATATATATATATATATATATATATATATATATATGGGAAGAGAAGGATGAAGGTAATCCGAATTTTATTTTTCCTCCCAATATGTCTACCCTACATGTATCTGTACTTGCATGACATTTTTTCTCTATTTTTTTTCTCTATTTTATCATCCTGATGAAGTCTTATAAATAAAGACGAAACGTTGATGTACACATAAAAAACATCCATTTTTTGGTTTTCCTTTTTCATATATATATATATATATATGGGGTAAGGTACACGATAATTCTCTTCTTTTTCTGAAGACGTTCGCCACAGATAAAACCGGTCAAAAAATCCTTTGTTTTTGTTTTTCTCCTACACTTTAACTTGTTTTCCGTTTGTCATTTTTTCACACACACACACACACACACACACACACACACACACACACACACACATATATATATATATATATATATATATATATATATATATATATAGAGAGAGAGAGAGAGAGAGAGAGAGAGAGAGAAGAAAAAAGAGTGATAAACATGCGACGATTGTCCAAATTTATTTCAAATTTCAATTGTTCAATGCAAGGTGTATTCAGTAATAAACTAGTGTTTATTATTCTTTCCTTAAGCCAAGGCTTTTCAAAGATCGAGATCTTATCATCAGAGAAGAAATACAGATAGATAAGTTGGCTTTCGAAAAAGCCAAAGTTCAAATATTTGAAAAATATTATTAAAAAATGTAGTGAATCCTATATATATATATATATATATATATATATATATATATATATATATATATATATATATATATATATATATATATATATATATATATATATATGCAAACATTATTGAATAACACAGAGTGTTTTTGCTTGATAAGACATTTTTTCATTTTTTTCAATTTTCTGAATATTCCATTTAGTATTTCAGTCAAAGTGGCGAATGTGAACTGAAAATAGCGTAAGCCATGTTGAATTTTGACTGGATTTCCAAAACAAGAGGTATCGACGAAATATTATATCGAAATTAAAACAACTTTTAAACAGTTTAAAAACTATACAGGTCGGTAGAAAATTAAATTTTATTATGTTTGGTAAAAGTTATTTGTATATTTTATTTTTTGTATTTGTTTTCGATTTCTAGACTGTTAAGCATACTGCAAGATTACCGAGGTAAATTAGTGGCCCTGCGATAAATGCTCATGCACATTGTAGAGCTGGGATTTTACTCAAGGGTATATCCGCCCGCCACAGTTTTTGAGATCCTTTCGAAAAATGCCACCCAGATGTTTCTTGCTAGAAAAAGTAATAACAGGCCTGGCAATCATGCATCTAAGGCATGCCCATCCCTATAACAGGCCTGGCAATCATGCATTTAAGGCATGCCCATCCCTATAACAGGCCTGGCAATCATGCATTTAAGGCATGACCATCTCTATAACAGGCCTGGCAATCATGCATTTCAGGCATGACCATCTCTATAACAGGCCTGGCAATCATGCATTTAAGGCATGTCCATCCCTATAACAGGCCTGGCAATCATGCATTTAAGGCATGACCATCTCTATAACATGCCTGGCAATTATTCATCTAAGGCATGGCCATCCCTATAACAGGCCTGTCAATCATGCATCTAAGGCATGGCCATCCTTATAACAGGCTTGCCAATCAGGCATCTAAGGCATGGCCATCCCTATAACAGGCCTGGCAATCATGCATCAAAGGTATGACCATCCTTATAACAGGCCGAGAGGTCTAACATTTGAAGCATCTGACTGAGGGCAAGTTTTACCATCAGTCAGCACTCTACCACGGCTGTGCACCGGAATAATCGAACACCTATGAAATACCTAGATTTTAAAGCACGGATCAAAATTCAAATAATAAAAAATGTTAATTGTTGATAACACGGCGTTGTCAGTTCATTTTGGATAAAAGCCTTTTTGTTCCAGAGAGACAGTGGCATCACCACGGCTGTGCATCAGAATCAAATACCTATCACTTCTGGACAGGATGCTGCACACCCAATGAATACTATCACGGACCTCATCTGATTCCATTATGACAATGCACCCGATCGCATGTGGTGTGCTGACCGTCTACCTGACCACACATAACAAGATGTACTATATTATCAACATTATAGAAATACAAAAAAACATATTTAAAACATATTTATTTTATTAATAACATTTCATGTTATTAATAAAAAGGGTTCAATCATGATTAGATGATTTAAAACACCATGCACGCATGCTGGATTATTATTTTTTGTTTTTCTTCGGACTATTACCGTCGCCGATGCTGATGTTGATATTTCAAATACGTTTCGGCCGATGTATCTTCCGGTGGTCTTCACATTTTTCTCATATTTAGATGAAACATATTTTAATTTAAAATGTAATCTTTCTGTATTATTTGTTTTTGCACATTTACGACTGTTGCAACTGCATGCCTAATCTTTCTTTTTTATAGAAATCCTTCCAAACAAAGCATGAAGCCACTTGATGTAAGGAGCTAACAAGAACGTATTTAAAATTTTTTTTTTTAACATAGTTCACCCCAAACAAGGCAGGCCGCCACTGTAGACGTAAGGGACTACTGAGAAAAAAGAGGAGAGAAGGTTGGGGAGGGGGGGGGGTTCAATCTAAATTGGGATCTGCGCAGCCAGATGTCTGTTTACATTAGTTTTAAACTTATGCATGTCTGTACTGTCGGGGAAACAGGGGGCAGGGAGGGAGTTCCAGAGGCCAGCAGCACGAGGAAAGAAGCTATTTGAGTAGAAGGCTCTCCGACATCTGGGGACCTCCACAGTGAATGGATGAGATTTAGTTGATTGTCGAGTTTGTCGAGTTTGTCTAGTGAATTTACGTCGAGGGGGCACCAGAGTAGCCAGTTCATCGGAGCATAATCCATTGAAGTATTTATGTACGCTGACGATTTTTCCATATTTAAATATGGTTTGTATTATGTATGCTAATGTCTTAATTCAGAGTTTCTAGTTTAGATCTTGTCGTTTCTGAACTTACTTCCTCGACTCCCAACTCTTGCAATCACATTAGCACCTGCTCCACCCTGTGCTCCAATAGTATCACCAAGGTACCATACTGTTCGACGATCTCAATAGCTCCGCTATCCAAATATACTAGATGAAGTACCCGTCTTAGTCAGGTTCCTCACCTTTTGTTTAAATTCATAGCAAAGATTAGAAGTTACGAATATTTATTAAATAAGAGGTTTATGTAGTTTGCTTGAAGCATTGTTTATTTGTATAAAGAAATGTGATACTTAGAAGGCAATACAATGCAGAGGTGTGACGGATAGACACAAGTTGGAGCAAATAAGACATATAATGGTGGAACAAGTTAAATAGTTTCACCCTTAATACAATGTATACATACACACATTATATATATATATTCCCATATATATATATATATATATATATATATATATATATATTTCACAACCACACATATTTATATATACAGAGATATATGTGTGTTTGTGAAATATATATATATATATGTATACATTGTATTAAGGGTGAAACTATTTAATTTGTTCCACCATTATATGTCTTATTTTCTCCAACTTGTGTCTATCCGTCACACCTCTGCATTGTATTGCCTTCTAAGTATCACATTTCTATATTTATTAAATATTTTTCATTCATTTAATATTATTCAGGTGTATGATGATGATTGATATGATTATAAATAAACAAATGCATTATTCAGATTTATGATGATGATTGGTATCGGCTAGGAAATAACGAACTCTATAGCAAAAAAAAAACAAAAAAACAATTGTCTAGTTTGAGATTCGAACCCACGATGACATTGAAATGATATTGAAACTGAAGGCGAACTCTTTACCAACTGACGATAATATTTTGTCTTTTTAACCTACTTCGGCATAGGGATTAGATCTAATATAGTTTGCTTTATCATTTTAACTATATTGACCACGAAAGAATAATAGAAATAAATATCAGTGTTGATGAAGACGACAATAGTCTGAAGAAAAAACGGCACTTCTGCATTTCAACCGTCACTTGGACTTGATAATTGAAGAGTTCCATTCATTCCACCGAGTCAACCGGAAGTGCCAGACTGAATTTTTTTTCTCCCAAAATGGATCTGAATAACCTCAATCCGCGAAAAAAATTAAAAAATCAAACATCCCAAAGTTGTAAATTATATATATATGAAAAAAACCAATGTTGACTGTTGGATTTTCGTTTTAAATTATAAATTTTCGTTTTAAAAGATCACTGTTGACTATTTTGAGAAAATTTTAATTCATACAATAAAAAAAATCACTGACTAAAATCACTGACTATTCATTTTAATGATAAATTTTCATTTAAAAAATCACTGTTGACTATTTTGAGAAAGTTTTAATTCATACAATAAAAAACACATTTTTATTATTTTTATCAATTTTTAAATTATTAAATAAAATATTTTCATATTCAATAACGATACATTGTTCGCTGTTATTATTCTTCGCTGTTAATATTGTCATTTTGAATAAAAACATATAATTCGGTTACTTCCGGTTGGTTGTCTTCCCCTGCCTTCAAAAGAGGAAAACAAATTAAGTCCAAGTAACGGTTGAAATGCAGAAGTGCCGAAAAACCATGTAATGGGATGCTGGATTTAAACCAAAAAAGTCTACCATTCTTTTTAGATCCTTTAATTGCAACTTACCTCAAACAGTGAGCCGCGGTGAGAAGCCAAAACTGGTTAATAATGACTGCGCCACAGTGGTGCAATTTCCCCCAAAACCATACCTTGAGAATTCTCGCTTGCCAGGGGAAAGCGCCGTACTTGGCTCTGTGACCACCGGAAATGCGTTGTGACCTTTGTTTTATTGGCCTCTTGCCACACGCCACTATGAAACAATAAATACAAAAATCGACCGATGTAGATGATGCATTCTGCTCCCCCTCCCTTGCCCGCCACCGCCCGCCACCGCCATCACAAGTCGAAAAACGTCTTTCGCCAAATGTTTACATCATTTAAAAAAAAAAAAAAAATTTTTTAATGACTCAACTTTTAGAAAAGAGGTTCAGCTTCTTTTTTTTTTATGTAGGTTCAATGTAAAATGATCTCTTGGGGAGTCTGAGTCGGATCTTATACCTTCCGGCTCCCTAACCCTGCTTCTTACAAAATGTTTAATGATTTTAGTATGTTTGCGTTCAATCGATATAGTTATGTGTATAATAATACACTAAGGCATTTCATGTTCGTACGTACGTTATCACCTTTCACACACATTCAAAATCTATATAACAATACACTAAGGAATTTCATGTTCGTACGTACGTTATCACCTTTCACACACATTTAAAATCTATATAATAATACACTAAGGCATTTCATGTTCGTACGTACGTTATCACCTTTCACACACATTTAAAATCTATATAATAATACACTAAGGCATTTCATGTTCGTACATACGTTATCACCTTTCACACACATTTAAAATCTATATAATAATACACTAAGGCATTTCATGTTCGTACATACGTTATCACCTTTCACACACATTTAAAATCTATATAATAATAGACTAAGGCATTTCATGTTCGTACGTACGTTATCACCTTTCACACACATTTAAAATCTATATAATAATAGACTAAGGCATTTCATGTTCGTACGTACGTTATCACCTTTCACACACATTTAAAATCTATATAATAATACACTAAGGCATTTCATGTTCGTACGTACGTTATCACCTTTCACACACATTTAAAATCTATATAATAATACACTAAGGCATTTCATGTTCGTACATACGTTATCACCTTTCACACACATTTAAAATCTATATAATAATAGACTAAGGCATTTCATGTTCGTACGTACGTTATCACCTTTCACACACATTTAAAATCTATATAATAATAGACTAAGGCATTTCATGTTCGTACATACGTTATCACCTTTCACACACATTTAAAATCTATATAATAATACACTAAGGCATTTCATGTTCGTACATACGTTATCACCTTTCACACACATTTAAAATCTATATAATAATAGACTAAGGCATTTCATGTTCGTACGTACGTTATCACCTTTCACACACATTTAAAATCTATATAATAATAGACTAAGGCATTTCATGTTCGTACGTACGTTATCACCTTTCACACACATTTAAAATCTATATAATAATAGACTAAGGCATTTCATGTTCGTACGTACGTTATCACCTTTCACACACATTTAAAATCTATATAATAATACACTAAGGCATTTCATGTTCGTACGTACGTTATCACCTTTCACACACATTTAAAATCTATTTAATAATACACTAAGGCATTTCATGTTCGTACGTACGTTATCACCTTTCACACACATTCAAAATCTATATAATAATACACTAAGGCATTTCATGTTCGTACGTACGTTATCACCTTTCACACACATTCAAAATCTATATAATAATACACTAAGGCATTTCATGTTCGTACGTACGTTATCACCTTTCACACACATTTAAAATCTATATAATAATACACTAAGGCATTTTATGTTCGTACGTACGTTATCACCTTTCACACACATTTAAAATCTATATAATAATACACTAAGCCATTTTATGTTCGTACGTACGTTATCACCTTTCACACACATTTAAAATCTATATAATAATACACTAAGGCATATTATGTTCGTACGTACGTTATCACCTTTCACACACATTTAAAATCTATATAACAATACGCTAAGGCATTTTATGTTTGTACGTACGTTATCACCTTTCACACACATTTAAAATCTATATAATAATACACTAATGCATTTCATGTTCGTACATACGTTATCACCTTTCACACACATTTAAAATCTATATAATAATACACTAATGCATTTATATTTTCGTACGTACGTTATCACCTTTCACACACATTTAAAATCTATATAATAATACACTAAGGCATTTTATGTTCGTACGTACGTTATCACCTTTCACACACATTTAAAATCTATATAATAATACACTAATGCATTTATATTTTCGTACGTACGTTATCACCTTTCACACACATTTAAAATCTATATAATAATACATCAGGCATTTTATGTTCGTACGTACGTTATCACCTTTCACACACATTTAAAATCTATATAATAATACACTAAGGCATTTCATGTTCGTACGTACGTTATCACCTTTCAAACACATTTAAAATCTAATAACAATACACTAATGCATTTCATGTTCGTACGTACGTTATCACCTTTCACACAGATTTAAAATCTATATACTAATACACTAAAGCATTTCATGTTCTGTACGTACGTTATCACCTTTCACACACATTTAAAATCTATATAATAATACGCTAAGGCATTTCATGTTCGTACGTACGTTATCACCTTTCACACACATTTAAAATCTATATAACAATACACTAAGGCATTTCATGTTCGTACGTACGTTATCACCTTTCACACAGTTAAAATCTATATAATAATACACTAAGGCATTTTATGTTCGTACGTTATCACCTTTCACACACATTTAAAATCTATATAATAATACACTAAGGCATTTTATGTTCGTACGTTATCACCTTTCACACATTTAAAATCTATATAACTATACACTAAGGCATTTCATGTTCGTACGTACGTTATCACCTTTCACACACATTAAAAATCTATATAATAATACACTAATGGCATTTCATGTTCGTACATCCGTTATCACCTTTCACTCACATTTAAAATCTATATAACAATACACTAAGCCATTTCATGTTCGTACGTTATCACCTTTCACACATTTAAAATCTATATAATAATACGCTAAGGCATTTCATGTTCGTACGTACGTTATCACCTTTCACACACATTTAAAATCTATATAATAATACACTAAGGCATTTTATGTTCGTACATACGTTATCACCTTTCACACACATTTAAAATCTATATAATAATACACTAAGGCATTTCATGTTCGTACGTACGTTATCACCTTTCACACACATTTAAAATCTATATAATAATACGCTAAGGCATTTCATGTTCGTACGTACGTTATCACCTTTCACACACATTTAAAATCTATATAATAATACACTAAGGCATTTTATGTTCGTACATACGTTATCACCTTTCACACACATTTAAAATCTATATAATAATACACTAAGGCATTTCATGTTCGTACGTACGTTATCACTTTTCACACACATTTAAAATCTATATAATAATACGCTAAGGCATTTCATGTTCGTACGTACGTTATCACCTTTCACACACATTTAAAATCTATATAATAATACACTAAGGCATTTTATGTTCGTACATACGTTATCACCTTTCACACACATTAAAAATCTATATAATAATACACTAAGGCATTTCATGTTCGTACGTACGTTATCACTTTTCACACACATTTAAAATCTATGTAATAATACGCTAAGGCACTTCATGTTCGTACGTACGTTATCACCTTTCACACGCATTAAAAATCTATATAATAATACGCTAAGGCACTTCATGTTCGTACGTACGTTATCACCTTTCACACACATTTAAAATCTATATAATAATACGCTAAGGCACTTCATGTTCGTACGTACGTTATCACCTTTCACACACATTTAAAATCTATATAATAATACGCTAAGGCATTTCATGTTCGTACGTACGTTATCACCTTTCACACACATTAAAAATCTATATAATAATACACTAAGGCATTTTATGTTCGTATGTACGTTATCATCTTTCACACACATTTAAAATCTATATAATAATACACTAAGGCATTTTATGTTCGTACGTATGTTATCACCTTTCACACACATTTAAAATCTATATAATAATGCACTAAGGCATTTTATGTTCGTACGTACGTTATCACCTTTCATTAAAAAATGAGTGTGAAAGATGGCAATTGGTGATTAACTTGATGTCGCTAAGGTAAAAAAATTGCGACTTTACCCATTTTAAAATGAATTGTTACAAAATCAACTAATGTTGCCCCCTTGGACTAAAACTGTACAATTTAAAATAAATAAAAATTTATTGATTTTAAGTATATTCAGTTGACAATTATTTTTACGGTAAGAACACAGAGAATATTTATTGTTTCAAAAAGAATTAATTTTTTTCTAATTCAGAATAAATTTTTAAAAAGATAACATGTTCGTTTTATTTTAAGAATATTTTGATGACAACGATGATTAATTTTACGGAAGAAGTCATCTTTTTTTTAACATTATTGACCCTGACAGACATTTATTAGTTCAAAAAGAATATTATTATTATTATTATTATTATTATTATTAACAGTAAATGTTACAGATTGATGTAGAAAGCACCGTGGACTTTCCACAGGGTCCTGTTAGTCTGAAGATATTTTTTTTTAATAAAATACAAAAAAAAAAATTTTTTTAAATGATCAAACAAATCTGATAATCTAAAAATATTTTTTTTTAAAGAAATAACAAAAATTTGAAATGAGATAAATGTGTAGTCCATGTCTGTCCAAAAATATGAACAAGAACAAATATGAACTTCCTCCCCGGACCCTTCCACAAAAAAAAAGGTGACCATTCCAAATTTATGGAATTGGGTATATGTTACGACGCTCAGCACAGTCGCGAACGGGGTCCAAAAAAAGAACGAGAAAGGGTTTAAAAGCATAAATTTGCAACAAGTGAAGTTGACCTGCGACGAGAATAGATATTTTTCTATTTACCTATGTAATTTGTTTTTATTTTTACGTATTATAAATGGGTTTTTATTAGATGTAAAAAAAAAAAAATGTATTGTTTTTTTCCCAAAGGCTTGCACAAAATTCAAGATGGCGATTCACGTGCTTCCTTACCAAATGCCCCCCCCCCAAAAGCAGCCATGTTTTTCCCAAGTTACGGTGATAAAACTATTGATTTCTAATAAATAGCGGTTGTAAAAAATACAAACAAATGCCACAGGCAAGTTTCAAAATAACTTTTACAGCCTACAGTTACTTTTATTTGTTGTATATTTGTTTTTTTAGCGTTTTTATTAGAGTCTCGTAAAAGATGCCCTATGGAATTTCCACAGTTTCCCGCTAGTCTATATAATAATATGCAAAGGTATTTCATTTTCATATGTACATTATCACCTTTCACACTTATTTTTTTTTTTTAAATGAGATCTTCCGATTTGTGATAAATTTGCTCTCGTCAAGTTAAACAATTCCGACTTTACCCATTTTAAAATAAATTGTTCTAAAAATCAAATAATGTCGTCCCGTCAACTAAAAAGGTACAATTTAAAAAAGTGACATTCGTTTCATTGATTTTAAGAATATTTATCTGCCAATTATTTCTTAATAGTATTGACCCTGACCGGAATTTATTATTTCAAAAGGGGATATTATTATTAACAGTAAATTCTATAGAATGATGTAGAAAGCACCGCGGAATTTCCATGGGGTCCTTCTCGTCTAAAAATATATTTTTTAAAATTAAATAACAGAAACATAAAACAAATCGGCTCTTGTATAGATCGAGTACACGAACGAATTTTATTTTAGAAGAGTTCCAATGGTGTAAGGGCAGATAACTCTATTTTTTAGTGCGCAATGTTTCCGAAAATGGAAAATATCCATTTTTTAAATAAGAAGTCATGCAAATTCAATTAATAGAACATTGCGTACTAAAAAAAGAGAGTTATATGCCCCTTACACCATTGGAACTCTTCTAAAATAAATTTCGCTCATGTACTCGATCTATACAAGAGCCAACAAATCTGATAATCTGGAATTTTTTTTTAATGAAATAAACATTTTTTTTAAATGAGATAAATATTCAGTAATATGCCCGTCCAAAAATATAACCCCTTCCTCTCCCGGGACCTCTCCACAAAAAAAAGTTGACCATTCCAAATTTGTGTCTTATACAGAATATACAAAACAAAATTAAACATTGACGACTTTGTATCCGAGTTCAAATAATTTTGGTTCTTTGGCAAAAATCGCGGTACCAAATTGCTCCCGCCAAAACAACTAGGTCACGTGATATTCTTTTGGCGCTCCTGGATACTTTGGCAAGGGAGATAACTCTTTTTTTTTTATCGCTTCATGAAAGAAAATGCGACTATTTTTATAAATGTCCGTTTTTATTTACATGTCACAAACTTTATAACAATTAATAAAAAATGTTACGCTTTTTAACCCAAAGAAAGAAAGAAAATGCGACGCTAATTTTTTATAAAGTCTCCATTTTTAAATGTCACAAAGAGGCCATAAACGGGTGACGGAATTAATTACAAACCGGAATTAATTACAAATCTAAATATAAATATACTTTACAAATTTCTTTAAAAAATATGATAAATATACTTTACGAATTTTCTTAAATGATAAAATATACTACAAATTTCTTTAAAAAATATGATTAATATACGACTTTACAAATTTCTTTAAAAAATATTATTAATATACGACTTTACACATTTCTTTAAAAAATATGATTAATATACGACTTTACAAATTTCTTTAAATATATGATAAATATACTTTACGAATTTTCTTAAATGATAAAATATACTACAAATTTCTTTAAAAAATATGATTAATATACGACTTTACAAATTTCTTTAAAAAATATTATTAATATACGACTTTACAAATTTCTTTAAAAAATATGATAAATATACTTTACGAATTTTCTTAAATGATAAAATATACTACAAATTTCTTTAAAAAATATGATTAATATACGACTTTACAAATTTCTTTAAAAAATATTATTAATATACGACTTTACAAATTTCTTTAAAAAATATGATAAATATACTTTACGAATTTTCTTAAATGATAAAATATACTACAAATTTCTTTAAAAAATATGATTAATATACGACTTTACAAATTTCTTTAAAAAATATGATTAATATACGACTTTACAAATTTCTTTAAAAAATATTATTAATATACGACTTTACAAATTTCTTTAAAAAATATTATTAATATACGACTTTACACATTTCTTTAAAAAATATGATAAATATACTTTACAAATTTCTTTAAAAAATATGATAAATATACTTTACGAATTTTCTTAAATGATAAAATATACTACAAATTTCTTTAAAAAATATGATTAATATACGACTTTACAAATTTCTTTAAAAAATATGATTAATATACGACTTTACAAATTTCTGTAAAAAATATTATTAATATACGACTTTACAAATTTCTTTAAAAAATATTATTAATATACGACTTTACACATTTCTTTAAAAAATATGATAAATATACTTTACACATTTCTTTAAAAAATATGATAAATATACTTTACGAATTTTCTTAAATGATAAAATATACTAAACATTTCTTTAAAAAATATAATTAATATACGACTTTACACATTTCTTTAAAAAATATGATTAATATACGACTTTATAAATTCTTGATGATAAAATGAAATAAAACTTTTTTTTTAATTCGTACAATATAATTTTGCAAATGAAAGAAATAAAATGAGATTTATTAGTTGAATAACAAATAAAATTGATAAATTAAGTCCAAGTTGTAATTACTTCCGGGTTGTAATTAATTCCGAACCCCCCATGAACAAGAAAACAACTTGGAAATAGTTAGCAATGGAAATGGAAAAACTGCAACTATCGTCGACTTTTCTTTTTGGTAAAGACACTGACATTTTTTTTTTAAATATTACAAAATTTGTGACATTTAAAAATGGCGACTTTATTAAAATTTAGCGTCGCATTTTCTTTCTTTAATTTATTTTTTATTAATTGTTATAAAGTTTATAAAGTTTGTGATATTTATCAAAAATTGGCGACACATTTTCTTTCTTTCTTTGAGTTAAAAACCGTAACATTTTTTTTATTAATTGTTGTAAAGTTTATAAAGTTTGCGACATGTAAATAAAAAACGGGCATTTACAAAAACATTCGTATTTCCTTTCATGCAGCGATAAAAAAAGAGTTATCTCCCTTGCCAAAGTTACAGCCGTTTCGGAATAGCGGCGTCTAAGAAAAATAGAGTTATCTCCCTCAGATCGGTTACGGCTTATCCAGGAGGGCCATTCTTTTTGCGGTGTCTAACGAAAAAGCATATCTTCTCATGAAATTAACTGTATGCTACAAAAAAAAAAAAAAAAGACACAGACAGTGAAACATTTTTTTGTGCTTTGTATTGCCACCCGGACATAGGGTTAGTGGTATGGTTAAGGAAAGGGCATGTGTTATCATGACTTTTAATTCTAATTTAAATCTTATTCTTGTTTAAATCGATTTAAAAATCAGATTTTTGTACTTCTGCAGTTTACGGACCGTGCTATTTCTTAGATAGGATTTTCAAGTTAAATTCAATTTTTACGGTATCTTTTTATTAAATTGTTAGGTGGAAAGTACAGAATAGTTAACAAAGCCCCCCCACCTCTTCCCATGTTAAGAATGGGTTTCTAAATAATAACGCTATTATCTCATCATGGTCTGTCAACTATTCAAGTATGTCAAGTATTCAGGTTTTTTTGCCCGTGACAGAGAAGAATTTGCGTCAACATTGTTACGCATTTTCGAGTTGTACAGTGTTGTTCCACGTTGACATTCACGTCAAAAGGTCAAAAGG
Organism: Sepiola atlantica; assembly: GCA_963556195.1. Taxonomy (NCBI): domain Eukaryota; kingdom Metazoa; phylum Mollusca; class Cephalopoda; order Sepiida; family Sepiolidae; genus Sepiola; species Sepiola atlantica. The sequence continues at coordinate 46,692,965 of OY744552.1, forward strand.
TCAAAAGGTCAGCGTTAAAAGTCATTAAAAAAAACAACACGCGCTTCTTTAACCCTACTACTAATCCTAAGTCCGGGTGGCAGTACGAAAGGAAATATCTCACTAGGTCAGAGTGTATTTCCTCTTATGTACTGAATTTTCAGCCCCTGACTTCTGACTTCTTTGTGTTATTTCTTCCTGTGGTGGGACGGAGGGAAATATCAGCGACAGTGAGCCGTACCCCCCCAACCGCCCGAACTCTCAGAACTGAACTAAATTACATCTCTCGATACGTACAGAAAACTAACTACTAAAAGAAAAGGCCTCAGCCCAACGAACCACGGGTTCACTAACTACTACGTTGAGCTTTGCAAATTTGAGCTTTGAATTTGAGCTTTGCAAATTTGAGCTTTGAATTTGAGTTTTGCAAATTTGAGCTTTGAATTTGAGCTTTGCAAATTTGAGCTTTGAATTTTAGCTTTGCAAATTTGAGCTTTGAATTTGAGCTTTGCAAATTTGAGCTTTGAATTTTAGCTTTGCAAATTTGAGCTTTGAATTTTAGCTTTGCAAATTTGAGCTTTGAATTTGAGCTTTGCAAATTTGAGCTTTGAATTTGAGCTTTGCAAATTTGAGCTTTGCAAATTTGAGCTTTGCAAATTTGAGCTTTGAATTTGAGCTTTGCAAATTTGAGCTTTGCAAATTTGAGCTTTGAATTTTAGCTTTGCAAATTTGAGCTTTGCAAATTTGAGCTTTGCAAATTTGAGCTTTGAATTTGAGCTTTGCAAATTTGAGCTTTGAATTTGAGCTTTGCAAATTTGAGCTTTGAATTTTAGCTTTGCAAATTTGAGCTTTGAATTTGAGCTTTGCAAATTTGAGCTTTGAATTTGAGCCTTGCAAATTTGAGCTTTGAATTTGAGCTTTGCAAATTTCAGCTTTGCAAATTTCAGCTTTGCAAATTACTATTCACTAACTACTACGATATGAAAGAATGAAAGGGGAAGTAATCTCTAAGATTATCAGCATACAGTGTTCGCCTGGCGTAGACAGGTACTTTAGGTAGTACTGTAGTAAGATGCACCAAGCGATCCTCAAGAGGGGAGATAGGGCAGTGGCGGGTTACCGTGCTGTTAGTCAGATGCAAATAAACACAATGAAAGATGAAAGGAAAAAAAGACAAGGCCGAACAAAAAGAAAGAAGCAAAAAGACATTTCCGAACAGAAATTGAAATTATTATTAAATTATTATTAAATTAATATTAAATTATTAAATTATTATTAAATTATTAAATCACGCCCTCCCCAACCCCACTGATTAAAACAAAGTAAAGAATCAGAACAGATTCTGGTGGAATCCAGAGAATATATATTTTCGGTTCATTTTCATAGTTAAATACGATTTCCGATACATTTCTCTGTTTAAATACGATTTCCTAGGCATTTCTAAATTTAAATACCATTTCCTAGGCATTTCTAAATTTAAATACCATTTCCTAGGCATTTCTATGATAAATACCATTTCTAATTCATTTCTATAATAAATACCATTTCCAGTTTATTTTAATAGTTAAATACCATTTTCGGTTCATTTTCATAGTTAAATACCATTTCCAATTCATTTCTATACTAAATACCATTTCCGGTTCATTCTTATAGTTAAATACCATTTTCGGTTCATTTTCATAGTTAAATACCATTTCCAATTCATTTCTATACTAAATACCATTTCCGGTTCATTCTTATAGTTAAATACCATTTTCGGTTCATTTTCATAGTTAAATACCATTTCCAATTCATTTCTATACTAAATACCATTTCCGGTTCATTCTTATAGTTAAATACCATTTTCGGTTCATTTTCATAGTTAAATACCATTTCCAATTCATTTCTATACTAAATACCATTTCCGGTTCATTCTTATAGTTAAATACCATTTTCGGTTCATTTTCATAGTTAAATACCATTTCCAATTCATTTCTATACTAAATACCATTTCCGGTTCATTCTTATAGTTAAATACCATTTCCGGTTCATTTTCATAGTTAAATACCATTTAAGATGCATTTGTATAGTTAAGTACCATTTACTATGTTTTTCTAGATTTCAATACCATTTCCCATGCATTTTTAATGCACCAGAAATGCTATTAAAAAATACCATTTTCGATGCACTTCTATATTCAAATTACATTTCTGATGCATTTTAGTCAAATACCATTTCTGATGCATTGTTATAGTTAAATATCACTTCCGATGCATTTCTATAGCAACAAAAAGACTCAACTTTGTGAATACAAAATACCTACGGAAAGCAGTGTGCAGCAGAGACAACCCAATATTCACTGAGAATTGTAGCCCCGCACCAATGACTTGAGCTTCTGCTTCCGTCCGGATAGAGACTGTCTATTAATAGGACTGCCACTTGCCAGGGATAGATACCGTACGTGGCATTCGTGCCTCCGACAATTCTGGACAAGTTCTCCTTAGCCACTGTTCTTTCTTCTCGTCTTCTTCGGGCGGAGCGGGGTCTTTTGCCACACACAATATCTGGGAAGGGACACAGAATGAGAGAACAAAAAAGCTGGTCAGTTTTCCGAATGTCATGAAATTTCATGGAAAATTTATTTTATGAATGCTGAAGACGTTTGTAACTTTAATCCCCTGACATAGGAATGTCCCTTTCATCTCCTGTTATCATTTGCCTGCAATGCGTAAATATTACAGCTTGGTAAATAAAGTGTTTAGTTAAGCAGTTATTTTGTAAAGGGCAATGTGTGCTAATTGTGCAGTTACTATTTTTTCTCCATTATTAACTTTCCTTTTTCTATTTGGTTAATTAGTATTACAGAGTTATTTTTTTATGTTTTTTTTTTTTATGGAAGTTGATCCAGAAAAGACATGAAGCCACTTAACGTAAAGAACTAAAAAGAACAAAAGATGATTAAGTTGCATAATAACACAAAGGGAGAAGAATAAGATAGTCTTTTAACTGACGGTGATGAATAGAGATACAAAATACTCGAACCTAAAGTCGGAACTTTAGCAGTGATGGAGGCAGTCATCCACACCAGAAATATTTCTAGGGACACGCATCTATACATAAAATGCCACGCGAGAATACCCCAACATTTAGCGAGTGCTGATGGAGAAGTTTCTGAAGGAGTTACCTCTGAGTTTGGTCTCCGAGAATATCATCCAGAAAAGTGTCAACCAGAAAAGCACTATGACCTCGCCCTCGACCAAGGATACTTAACGACCTTCATTATCTGTCAGTTGTCAGACAACTAAGTCTGCAAGAGATCCCACCACCAGCGTTCAATCTCCTGGACTCCAAACAGGCTAGCCAAAAGGTAAGCACTTCGAAAGGGAGTTATTACTATTTCTTTATTTCTTATATTATTTGATCACAAGTTTTACCATATTTTAAACAATTGATAGAAACAGAAACAAAAATTAATGAATAACTAGCAGGACCCGTGTAAATTACACGGAATGATGTTATGAGGTAACGGTCGGGTGATAAATTGAATTGCTTCTTTTCACACGTTAATAAAAGAGATTAATTTTGTATGTGTTTTTAATTTTGAAAGTTGTGTTGTAACTACGTGCTTTGCTTTGATTAAAGAATTTCACGAATCGAGAAATCTCTAAGATTCTTCAAGCGTTGCAGAACAACGAAACAATTCCAGAGGATTGTGTCTAATAAATAAAAGCGGTTTCGTGTCCGTCCGTCCGTCCGTCCGTCCGTCCGTCCGTCCGTCAGACTTTTTTTTCGATTTGATCGATCGACTAATTCCGATTTCGATGACTAAACCGTACTTTGTAAATCTTTTAGATTAAATTAAATTTGGCTCCAATTCATGAGTAGCATACAAAGATTCGGAAGGTCGTTGCTTTTGATGTAAGCGTGACACACAAAATAACACACACGCTATCGTATTAATATGTGTCTTCCCGGTCGTCCCCTCCCTCCCCCTCCTTCGATGTAGAAAAAAAAATCTTAGAGGTTGATTGGGATCGAACAATAAACCAGGTGGGCCAACGTCAAAAACTGACGTCAAAATCCTATGTCGCTAACCGTTGCGCCAAAGGGAAATACTTGAAATTTTTCGAAAATTAGGTGACTTGAATGCTTTTCCAAATCTAGGTGCGGCACGCATGCGCAGAGCTTTTGATGTAAGTGTGACACACGAACACACACGCTATCGTATTAATATATAGATTGCTTGCAATCATCTGTGAAGATTACTCCCTCCTGATGTATCCTGAATCTTCTAGTTAATGATTCAGCAGAAAAAATCCGGAAAATATAAAAATAATTGAAATTTACTTGTATAAATTCATTGGAAGGAATCTATACAGGCCGACCACATGTCATAGAAACTGGTCTGCACAAAATATAAACAGTGGACAGCGATTGTTGTCGCTTTAGTGATCAAACCGAAAAGGGGGAAGGGCCGTATGAATTTGGCAAACATGTTGCTCCTCACCCACCCACCCTCGACAGTCAGCCCAAAATGGGAGAAAAGAAGAAATAAACTTCCAACTCTCGCCTTTTATATGAGTGAACACATTGCTAAATCGAGCAATGATTGAACGCCTCGGCATGTGATCTGGGACTCCAAGCATTAGGAATAAAAGCAACCCCTAACAACATCGATCTCACATAATAAAGCATGGACGGCGGCACGGGGGGGGGGGGGGGGGTTAGGCAGGGGGGGCTCAAGCACCCCCACTTTTTTACTTGGCCCCCCCCCACTTTACAGTCATCAATAATGAAGTTATATATGCATGTGTTTAACTGCCCCCCCCCCCACTTTTTAGGAGGCCCCCCCCCACACACACACTTTTATAACTGTCCCGCCGGTCCTGTAAAGGGTGTAAATTAAAAAGAGGGGGAGAAAGATAAAGATAAAAAGAGATGTAATGTGCCTGGAAGAGAGAGAGAGAGAGAGAGAGAGAGAGAGAGAGAGAGAGAGAGAGAGAGAGAGCGTGGCGCAAAAAACTAAGGAAAGGGTGATACGTAAAAAATAACACTTTTTTGTGAGTGACCACGTGACTAAATCGACCAATGATAATGATAGAAAGAGAAGTAATGTGCACAGGAGAGAAGAAGGGGGTGATGAAGAAAAAAAGGGGGTTAGGGTATAGAACACCTGATCTGCAGAAAGTGAAGAAGACAACGAACAAAAGAAAGAAAACCCGAGAATGGAGTGATGTAAATAGAAACAAACTTCGTTGATGCATTTTACGAACAACTTTTGTTGAACACTTAATTGGGCGCATACGAGCTGAAGACACCCGTCTACGCAGGCTTTTTCTTTTTATACGGATGGTTCAGCACTTACCAAGGCCAAAAGCCACTCGAGGATAAGGTTTAGTGAGATTTTCAATTAGATGATGCAACAGTATAATGAAAAGATTGAGAACTACGATTAAATAACAGGACGACACGACAGACATTTGTTGACATTGGACTTGAAAATGACCATGTTATAGTCTGTAAGGAAGCATTACCACGGTAACGTGTTCCACAGGTGGGAAGTTATTGGAAAGAAACTTTGTTCATGGAAGATTCGTTTTATTTTAGGTATACAGAGGAAGAAAGGAGAGTTCTTTGCAGTGTTGGTTGCAAGACGAGTCTTCACTGAGAAAGATTTTTTCTTTGGAGGGGGGACCAAAGCTTGAAGCTCAGTCAAGTACCTACCATAGAAATATCGATAGAGCAGAGAAAGACTAGCAGATCATCTTCTAACTAGTGGGACCTATGGAAATTCCACGGTTGTATACATACATATCGAAGTACTCTGCTTAACGTAGCTTCAGAATATATCCGGCTATGAGGGTCTATTTCCAAAACCCCCGTAGGAGTTTGTGACATATTTTCATTCTATTAGCGATCGGCATGAATGCAGACTCCACGTTATTATTGTACATTTTTTTTACAGAACATATACTACACTTTGATCCCAGCCCGAATGACAAGAAAATGTATTCACACAAAAGCGACATCAGATAGAATTTTTTAATTTATCTAATTTTGCATTGCACTTTCGGTGATCCCATCCGTTAAAAAGCCCGACAGACCTCAAAAGGATACATTTAAAAAAATTTTTTTAACATAGTTCACCTCAGACAAGGCAGGCCGCCACTGTAGACGTAAGGGGCTACTGAGAAGAAAGAAAAGGGAGAAGGTTGGGGGATCAACCTAAATTGGGATCAGCGCAGCGAGATATCTGTTTACACTAGTCTTAAATTTCTGCATGTCAGTACCGTCGGGAAAACAGGGGGCAGGGAGGGAATTCCAGAGGCCAGCAGCACGAGGAAAGAAGCTATTTGAGCAGAAAGCTCTCTGGCATCTGGGGACTTCCACAGTGAATGGATGGGATTTAGTCGATTGTCGGGTTGGTCTAGTGAACTTACGACGAGGGGGCACCAGAGCAGCCAATTCATCGGAGCACAATCCATTGAAGTATTTGTAAAACAAGCACAAGGATGCTACATTGCGGCGATGGGACAGGGACTGGAGCTTGGTTGACAGTGAGGGGCCTATTGGGTTGGCGACTCTTTTTTGAACCTTGTCAAGGAGGGAGAGACTAGTAGATAATGCACCAGCCCAGATGTGGCAATAATACTCCATGCATGGGCGGATGGTGGCTTTGTAGAGATACAGGATAATGTCAGGTGTGAGGAGTTTACTAGCACGGTAAAGGGAGCCAACCTTCTTTGCGGCAGCCTTGATAATGTCTTCAATGTATTTGTTCCAATTTATGTTACATGGATGTATATCTGTTCCACGGATATTACTGAAAGGGATGCAATAGCCGGACAGACTTCAAACATAGCATACCAAGCCCCTACACTGCTTGAATACTAATTTTCAGGTTATTGTTGACCAATATATGTGCTGCTTCTTTGAGACGTCCCCTAGACTAGTTGAGACTCCGGTGCTTGTATAATAAAAAGCCGAAAAAAAGTTTTTTTTTGTTTTTTAGTGTTGGAGAGGTAAATAAGGGGCAGGTAACTCTTCACAACAGCTCTAGCTTTCGAACAATATTTTTCTAACCCTAACCCCTAACCCTAAACCCTTTTATGTCTAATCGACGTTCTCCTTGCACAGTAGCCACATGTGCAACGCAATTAAAGCCATCAGTTTTGATTACTGGAAAATCATGTTTAAAATTCGTTGTAAGAGTTACCTGCTCCTTATTAATCTCTCCAACACTAAAAGACAAAAATAACATTTTTCGGCTTTTTATCATACAAGCACCGAGACTCCTAGACTAGTTGCGACTGATGGGAAAAGGATCCTTGGATGTATATCTTGGGAAAAGCTGAATTAGTGTCATTTAATTTGAAGTGGCCTGCGTTCAGTTAATTTTTTAATTATCAATTTTCTGTTTCAAGTGATTTTCTTGGTGAGCACGGCCCGACCGATCAACTATTATCCAAGTTTCCTCTCACCCTCCATCAGCCACTTAGCTATTTAAGAATCTTCCAGATGCTAATCTATCTTCTTAAGGAATACACCGATACAGGGAGATACATATGACCTCTTCGTTTTCTCAAATGCAGTCAAAGCATGGCCATCCCTACTACAGGCCAGGCAATCGTGCAACTGGGGTCTTTTACTGGGGGCCATGTGAACTTTCTTAAATATTCGATATAGAAGTTGCAAACTATATCATCAACTGGTGCGGATCCTTTTTTTCTTTTTAACCACAATATACAAGTAATGATCTTTTGATATAAGTACAAAATCTCTAAAAAAAAAATCTAACATTGAAATAAAAATTCCTCATTGAAATATGCATTTGCCTTTGTTTATTCAAAATTACCTGTCTCTTCATTTATAGGAATTTGTCAATAATTGTCAAATTTATCAATTAGCTCATTGTGGTTCTCATTATTTGGTATGTAAAACACATAAAAACATCAAACTAATCTCACAGAGGAATTTTACCTTTGTTTGCAACTTCTATATCGAATATTTAAAAAAATTCACATGCCCCCCAGTAAAAGACCCCAGTTGCATGATTGCCTGGCCTGTAGTAGGGATGGCCATGAGTCAAAGCCATTTGACACATATTTCTATTTCCTGAAATCAGCAATGTCACAATGTGAACAAACATCTTGCTGCCCAACTCCCCACCAAGGCTGCCTCCCCTCCCCTATAAATCTGGCCCCAATCACAGGGTCAGCGAGGGAGAAAGTATGACAGTCGGTCCACATGACGCACGCTCGCACACTAATCTACCTGTTCAGAATGGGGGGGGGGGGGGAGTGACTGCATGCGCGTGCACACTGTACGCTCCCACGCACGAACGCACAAACATGCGGATATAAATAACAATGTGACCGTTGCGTAAACAAAATCAGCTTTCCATGCTGACGTGCGATACTTGGTGGCCATTTTTGTTGTTTTTGTGTGTAGGGGGGGTAGACGCAGTTTTTTTTTTCTTCTTCTTCTTCTTTATTTTCTTCTTTTTTTTCTTCTTTTTCTTCTTTATTTTCTTCTTTTTTTCTTCTTCTTCTTCTTTATTTTCTTCTTCTTTTTTTCTTCTTTTTCTTCCTCTTTTTCTTCTGGGATCTGAGTGACAATAAGTGTCCCCAGATTCCCAGCACTCTCCGCTTGTTTCACCCTCTTTTTGCAAATCACTTTGTGTTCTCTCAACATCTGTTTATAATTGTTTTCCTCTGGAAATTGAGTTACAATAGGCCTCTTCGGGTGTTCAAATACTCTCTGTGGCCTTTTGGCTAAGATCAAAGTGTAGTATCTGTTCCGATGGATGCTACACCCCATAGACTGGTATTGTCTTGGCCTTCGGGGCTTGATTTACGCCGGTCTATGGGTCGGTCCTGTGCAGTTCTAGGAGGTCCGCCCTCCCAGGCTTTGCCTCCCCTCTTTGGGGAGGAGTAAGTTTATTGCTTACTGTCTGAGGCGCCCCTACCGGGGAATGCCGACGGGGCTGTCCAGGCAATTTTTAATGACCAGAGTGCTCAACTTCTCGAGTGCTGGTTTTTCTAATCCCACTTTCCCGACCTTGTGTCACATCTTACCTTGTGGGAGGTAGATAAATAAAACAATAGGCCTCTTCGGGTGTTCAAATACTCTCTGTGGCCTTTTGGCTAAGATCAAAGTGTAATATCTGTTCCGATGGATACTGCACCCCATAGACTGGTATTGTCTTGGCCTTCAGGGCTTGATTTACGCCGGTCTATGAGTTTGTCCCGTGCAGTTCTAGGAGGTGCACCCTCCCAGGCTTCGCCTCCCTTTTTTGGGGAGGAGTAAGTTTATTGCTTACTGCCGGAGGCGCTCTACCGAGGAATGCCGACTGGGCTGCCCAGGCAATTTTTAATGGCCAGAGTGCTCACCTTCTCGGGCGCTGGCTTTTCAAGTCCCACTTTCCCAACACATTTTACCTTGTGTGAGTAAGATAAAAACTGGCCTTGTGCCTAACTCCTGGAGAGGAGTAAATCAATACTCTCCGTGCCCTTCCATATTATTCAATATTATTCCTATCATAGTAGCCCCTAACGCTTCAGTGGCGATATGCCTTTTTTTCAGGTGAATATAAGTAAAAACTAAAAAAAAAAATGGGAACCTTACAAAGAAGAGATACGAAAAAAAAAAATATTGCAGAAGCAGAAACTATGGATTTTATTTCTTTGTGGATGGTCAAAATTGTTACAGGAGAGGGGGGGGGGGCATAAAATTGAATTATGCAGCGAAAGTATTAATACGGATGTCACTATTGGGCGAAATAATATTCAACACGTGTGCGACTTTAACTACGTCAATTTACAACAGATATTGCGGAAGAACAAAAAGCGAAAGAACAAAAAGGACTCACTGGTTTGGTTGGTAGAAGCAATTGTCGTACTACTTGTTGTTGCTCGGGTTGTTGTCTCGGCATCTCCGTAGCAGCTAACGGCAACGTCCTCATCGTGCGTACAATCATGCTTCCCCCAAGAAAAGGAAGGACAATTTTGGATTCTGCTTTCATAACCTACACAATCAAGGTCATCCGCCCAAATGGGACCTTCACCGTTTCCAAAAGTATTTGGAATAACTTTCCCATTCCTAAAAGAGAAAACATATAAAGTAATGTATGTAAAAATAAAAATGGAATAAAGGATAAGCAAATCAACAACTAGCAAAAATAAACTCAAAAACACATATTGAATAGTTCTACTAAAATATTTCAATTGTTAAAATACAATCATCATCAGTTGGTAGCAGAACTTTAATTAAAAACAGA
>OY744552.1:46708201-46715701 GCA_963556195.1 Sepiola atlantica
ATCTATTTCACGAAATTTTCTTTTCATTCAGTACGTTTTTTGACAAAAATTATTTTAATAATTTTATAAATAATTCTCATATTTTTCAAATATTTGAACTTTGGTTTTTTCGAAAGCCAACTTATCCATCTGTATTTCTCCTCTGATGATAAGATTTCGATCTTTGAAAAGCCTTGGCTTAAGGAAAGAAAAATAAACACTAGTTTATTACTGACAACCTTGCATTGAACAATTGAAATTTGAAATAAATTTGGACAATCGTCGCATATTTATCACTCTTTTTTCTTATATCTCTCTCTCTCTCTCTCTCTCTCTATATATATATATATATATATATATATAAGTAAATTACGTGTACAACAGAATGGTAGGATTAATTTTAGAGGAAGCATTATTAAAATCAATGAAACAGACGAGTGGGGGAAAAAAAAAAAAAAAAGGAAAATTGTTAAAATTACCTTAAGGCCTTGTCGTCTGACCCTCTGAGAGGAAACGTCAGAATGGTAAATTAAAAACTAAAAGTCGAATGAGAAATGAAGGGGGGAGAAAAAAAAAAAAATAAAAAATAAAACTTATTTCAGTTGGAGGAAACGAATGAGAAGGGGGAAAAAAAAAAAAAAAAATTAAATCTCTCAACGTTATGGTGGCTTTGAATCATTAAAGATCTCCAACTGATGTTTCAAAATCTTTTGTCTACACAGGCTAGGTCGATAGTTGTTAATGACTAACGCCTCAAGAATATTGAGATGGTAGTTCGACCTGGCACTGTGTAAAACAGAAAACCATCCATCGGAATACCTGTCAGAACAACTATTTGTACTAACGAGGTGATTACCGATGGCTGATTCCTGTGCCTGGAAGTTCCCGGATGATCTCGAAACCTTGTGTAGGCGAATATCACGTGGTATATATATATATATATATATATATATATATATATATATATATATATATATATATACAGGTAAGGAGGACCTTTTTCTTTTTTTTATTTTTATTTTTTATTTTTTTTAATAACTAATATAAGTTAGCAAAACATTTATACGAAACAAAACTTAGGTTTAGTATACGGAACGTTTATGTTTTTGTCTTTTAAGGGAAGTGGGGTCTGATCAACTCTGCTGGGAAGCCATGAAATTAAATACTGTCTTGTTCTTAAATTCCCGAAACAGTTGTTCATGGTAAACAACTGATGACCTCTTAAATAATGTTAGAAGCAAACTAATATAATAACTGAAAAAGTTAAATTTACTTACATGAGTGATTTTCCACTGAACGACTTGGGACTTAAGGTTTTTTTTTTTTGGTTTTTTTTTAAATATAGTTTTAATGGTTGAGAAACTTCCAAGACTATATATATATATATATATATATATATATATATATATATATATATATATATATATATATATACATAATATATATATATATACATAATATATATATATATATATATACACATACCTCACTTTATATACATATATTATTTCCCCATATACCTATGTTCATACCTATGTGTCTTTATCTATCTGCAGATTGTGTTTTCGCTAATGTCTCGCATTTCAATTTGTAGTGGTGTACTTACTGTATTTCTGTTCATCGCTCGCATCTCGAAAGAGTTTCAGAGGAGCCATATTATAAGTTAATCTGAACGTGGACTTAATCAGTGTCAAATCGCTGCAAACCTCGGGATTCCACTTGTATTTTGTATACGGTGTACTTACTGCATTTCTGCTCATCGCTCGCATCTAGAAAGAGTTTCGGAGGAGCCATATTATAAGTTAATCTGAACATGGACTTAATCAGTGTAAAATCGCTGCAAACCTCGGGATTCCACTTGTATTTTGTATACGGTGTACTTACTGCATTTCTGTTCATCGCTCGCATCTGGACAGTCGTCATCTCCATCGCACAAAAACGTGTTAGGGATGCATTGATTGCCTCCAGAACAAGTGAACTCGTCATCCTTACAAACTGAAAAAAGAAACAAAGTTTGTATGTCAAATGAGAGAGGGGAGGGAAGAGAGAGTGTTGAGGGAGGGAGGGAGGAGAGAGTTGACAGAAGGAGGAGAGAGTTTTGAGGGAGGGAGGGAGGGAGGGAGGGAGGAGAGAGAGTTTAGGGAGGGAGGAGAGAGGGAGGAGAGAGTGTTTAAGGAGGGAGGAGAGAGAGTTGAGGGAGGGAGGAGAGAGTTGACAGAAGGAGGAGAGAGTTTTGAGGGAGGGAGGGAAGAGAGAATGTTGAGGGAGGGAGGGAGGAGAGAGAGTTGAGGGAGGGAGGAGAGAGTGTTGAGGGAGGGAGGAGAGAGTGTTTAGGGAGGGAGAAGAGAGAGTTGAGGGGGGGGGAGAGTGTTTAGGAAAGGAGGAGAGAGTGTCTAGGGAGGGAGGAGAGAGTGTCTAGGGAGGGAGGAGAGAGAGTTGAGGGAGGGAGGGAGGAGAGAGTGTTGAGGGAGGGAGGAGAGAGTGTTTAGGGAGGGAGAAGAGAGAGTTGAGGGGGGGGGAGAGTGTTTAGGAAAGGAGGAGAGAGTGTCTAGGGAGGGAGGAGAGAGTGTCTAGGGAGGGAGGAGAGAGAGTTGAGGGAGGGAGGAGAGAGTGTTGAGGGAGGGAGGAGAGAGTGTTTAGGGAGGGAGAAGAGAGAGTTGAGGGGGGGGGGGAGAGTGTTTAGGAAAGGAGGAGAGAGTGTCTAGGGAGGGAGGAGAGAGTGTCTAGGGAGGGAGGAGAGAGAGTTGAGGGTTGAACGAGAAAGGTGGCACTATCAGTTTACAAAAAAAATATATATATAATTCTTAAAGTTCCAACTTACCACACCCGTCCCAACATTACACTGGGTTTCATTCATACACCTAAGAGACAATGGTCAGGCGTTACTTCTGCTCCCCCCCCCCCGCCATCTCTCAAGTCTTTCATTTTTATGTCATCATTTTAAAATCTTTATCTTCACTCATTTCCGACGAAGTCCTTCAATAATAAAGCCAAAATATTAAAAATTTCAGCGTATCATTCAATTTCATGACATTGGTCATCCGCCTTTTCCATTGGTCATCCGCCTTTTCAATTGGTCATCCGCCTTTTCCATTGGTCATCCGCCTTTTCAATTGGTCATCCGCCTTGTTCTATTCAGCTGTACACAGACACGCCATCATTAATACTAGCTTACCCCTAAAAATGATGGGGAAAATATTATGCTCTGCAAGTGTTTGCACTAATATTAACATAAAAATCATAGAATTACGCCAGTAATTAATTTTTTTATGTATAAATTATTTTATCATTTCTGATGACCTTAAGAAAAAGACACCTGCTGTTGACTTTTTATTTAAAATGGGGGAGGGGCAAGCGTTCTTTTCAAATTAATTTCAGACTCTGGATGTTGTCCGACTTGCTATTTGTTTTCTGTTCCCACTCACCATTTTAAATAGTTTCGTTCGGAAGCTAGAAAAAGGGCACGGTTTTTTTACTGGCTAATATTGCGTAAAAGGGGACATATTCATGTTTGATGTAGAATTAAAGTCTCTTCGCTTACCGCTCAGCAACAACGGCACAACCCTAAAGACCAAACCTAACCCTAACGCCTAAAGACCAACCTCAACCCAAACCCTAAAGACCAAACCTAACCCCTAAAGACCAACTCCCACCCTAACCCATAAAGACCAACCCTAAAGACCAACCCTAACCCTAAAGCCCAACCCCAACCTTAACCCCTAAAGACCAACCCTAACCCCTAAATACCAACCCCAACCCTAACCCATAAAGACCAACCCTAACCCCCAAAGACCAACCCCCACCCTAACCCCTAAAGACCAACCCCAACCCTAACCCCTAAAGACCAACCCTAAAGACAAACCCTAACCCTAACCCGAAAGACTAACCTAACCCTAAAGACCAACCCCAACCCAAAAGACCAACCCTAACCCTAAAGACCAACCCTAACCCCTAAAGACCAACCCTAACCCCTAAAGACCTAACTTAACCCCTAAAGACCAACCCTAACCCTAAAGACTAATCCTAACCCCTAAAGACCAACCCCAACCCCTAAAGACCAACCCTAGCTCCTAAAGACCAACCCCAACCCCTAAAGACCAACCCTAACCCCTAAAGACCAACCCCAACCTAAAAGACCAACCCCAACCCTAACCCATAAAGACCAACCCCAACCCCTAAAGACCAACCCCAACCCTAAAGACCAACCCTAACCCTTAAAGACCAACCTCAACCCCTAAAGACCAACCCCAACCCCTAAAGGCCAACCCTAACCCTAAAGACCAACCCTAACCCTAAAAACCAACCCCAACCCCTAAAGACCAACCTCAACCCATAAAGACTAACCTCAACCCTAACCCCTAAAGACCAACCCTAAAAACCAACCCTAACCCCTAAAGACCAACCCTAACCCCTAAAGACCAACCCTAACCCTAAAGACCAACCCTAACCCCTAAAGACCAACCCTAACCCCTAAAGGCCAACCCTAACCCTAAAGACCAACCCTAACCCTAAAAACCAACCCCAACCCCTAAAGACCAACCTCAACCCATAAAGACTAACCTCAACCCTAACCCCTAAAGACCAACCCTAAAAACCAACCCTAACCCATAAAGACCAACCCTAACCCTAAAGACCAACCCTAACCCTAACCCCTAAAGACCAACCCTAACCCCTAAAGACCAACCCTAACCCTAACCCCTAAAGACCATATATTTGATTACTTATTTTTCTTTAACTTAATTACAACAATGAGCAAATCATTTGTTTGGCAAGCGTCCGTCTTTGAATAGAAAACAAAGAAAAAGGGAAATATATAGTTTTCTTTGATAAGGACAGGTGAAGCGCTCTTTCAGCCTTGGTGGGCAATCACCTAGAGATGGTGTCTCGATAAAAACACTGGTCCCCATCACTGCACCAGGTTGACATCAACAATTGCATCCGGTCTATAAAAAAGCTTGCCTCAATTAAGGAAATAAGTTCCAAAGAAATTTGACCAGAGATAAATTTGGAAGTCAATTTCTAAAAGCCGTCCAACACATGCCAGCATATAAAATGGACGTTAAACCGAATATGATGATGATGATTATTTTCGTATTGCATCTCTACTCACACTACAAAGTATAGTTTGTACGTTATTTTATTAACTGTTAGTTCCTATTGCTGTATATGCAAGTCAAACAATGTTTTTTACTTAATTTCATGCCTGCCCG
This sequence comes from Sepiola atlantica, assembly GCA_963556195.1. Classification (NCBI taxonomy): domain Eukaryota; kingdom Metazoa; phylum Mollusca; class Cephalopoda; order Sepiida; family Sepiolidae; genus Sepiola; species Sepiola atlantica. The sequence continues at coordinate 46,713,391 of OY744552.1, forward strand.
CTATGTTTGTGCAGACGTCAAAGTAAATTGTTGATTTGAGTGAATCCCCCTTCTACTCAGTACAGGCAGAGACAGAAGTGAAAAGAAAAGAAGAGGAAAGAGTAAGCCGAACGAACGAATAAAGAAACAGAGTAGTTTGCACAAGCTCATAACTTTTTCTGTGTCCGTTTGTATCGCATCTCTACACCCACTACAAAGTGTCGAAGATGAAATACTGACCTTTCTTCACGTGACAAACAATCCCGACAACTTCGTGCGCTTTACAATTGTGACTGCCCCATGGATCCCGTTTGCATTGCAAGAGGCTGGTCTCGTTTCCGATGCATTTGACGTTCGCGAGGAAGAAGTCACGGCCTCCGTCAGAGATGGTGTACGACAAATATGCAGCGTCAGCCGAACTAAATGAACAGAATTAAAAAAAAAAATTGTCAAAGTCGTTGACCGCAGTCGGGGATGAGCCGTAGCCCCATTTCTTTGCTGAGCATCATGTTTATATAAGACAGAATAGGAATGCAGAGAGACAAAAGCAATTGAATGGCTAGAAAATAGAACAATGTCAGAGCAAGTTTCAGGACTGGGTAGCAATCCATGGGGGTAGATTGTTCTCGTCTCGTCAGCCATGATCGGGTAGAAGTCTTAAGTAATTCGTGATTGTATTCTTAGTATTGCTAGCTATATTAAATCGGAATTTTATTGGATTGTGTCATATTTGAAACAAAGGGCATTTTAGGGTTAATGAAGAATGCAGTGTTGAAATGAAAACGCAATATCGTTGTGAGGCTTGAAAAATTAACAAAGGGGTTTTAGGGGCTGGTTAGGAATGTAGAGAAACAAAAGCAATTGAATGGCTAGAAAATAGAAAAACGTCAGAGCGAGTTTCAGGACTGCGTAGCAAAGACGTGTCTTAGATGCGTCTCTTACTAGGTAGGTGAGTGGAAGGCTCGGAACTATTAGTTCACTTATCACATAAATATAATCATAGACACACGACCGTTTGTCCAAACAGTCATCTTTGTTTTCCCAGTCAATAACCAAGAACAACAACATGGGAGATTACTCTAAGAAACTTATCACAAACATGGTGCTCAGCAATAGAAAAAGACTTGTAACATCTTCACCGGCATGTTGTGTTACCAATGAGGAATAATTAATAATAATAATAATAATTAATAATAATTAATAATAATAATAATTAATAATTAATAATAATTAATAATAATAATTAATAATAATAATAATAATTAATAATTATTAATAATAATAATTAATAATTATTAATAATAATTAATAATAATAATAATAATTAATAATAATAATAATAATTATAATTAATAATAATAATTAATAATAATAATAATAATTAATAATTATTAATAATAATAATTAATAATAATTAATAATAATTAATAATAATAATTAATAATAATAATTAATAATAATAATAATAATTAATAATAATAATAATAATTATAATTAATAATAATAATTAATAATAATAATAATAATTAATAATTATTAATAATAATAATAATTAATAATTAATAATAATTAATGATAATAATTAATAATAATAATAATAATTAATAATTATTAATAATAATAATTAATAATTATTAATAATAATAATTAATAATAATAATAATAATAATAATAATAATTAATTACAATAATAATAATAATAATAATAATAATAATAATAATAATAATAATAATAATAATAATAATAATAATAATCGAATAAAATACAAAAGGAAGTTTTATCGCTCCCTTTATTTTTGATGGTACAAAGTTTACCCACACTCTTTCGAATACTAGGGGTCCCGTTGACTTATCTCCATTTGTATTCCATGAAAAATGCCAGTATACTAAAATCATATGCCTTTAATAGGGTTAAGATGAAAATTCATATACACTAAATGTACAAAAGCAAGGAAATTCCCAAATTTTTACACTTTTATTGTCATTAAGGGTATGCGAGCACAACAGGGCTATGTATTTTACTGGTAGGAATTTTTCTTCAGCGCACCTCACACACTTCATCCACTCATGCATAGAGATTTATACTGTTGTGATGTGATAATGAAAATGTTTGGTTGATATGTAGTCATACCCTTAATGACAATAAAAGTGTAAAAAAAGGGCATATGATTTCAGTATACTGACATTTTTCATGGAATGTCACTACTTTTGTAAAGGCTATGCCTCAATACAATGCCTTCTCATAACTGATATAGTTGGTAGTTTGACTAATCAAGGTATATGCTAAACTGAAATAAAAATGCCATCAACTACACCCTAGAACCTCTATCTC
>OY744552.1:46720701-46775701 GCA_963556195.1 Sepiola atlantica
ATATATATATATATATATATATATATATATCGGAAATTAACTTCCTGCACTGAAGATTAGGTAAGCATGAAACATCGATGTCTGTAGGTAATAAATAGTTAATATGCATTTATAAATATTATTAAAAAACCCTTTTACTAAGGCCGGGCACTCTGAGTGAGTTTAATAACAAGCACTACTAATAGCTTCATTGCGAGATCAAACACAGTTTGTTGTTGTAGATCACTTTCGCTGCTCATTTTAAAAATACCCGCCGACTCGGTATTTACAAAGTTAAATTCCTCCTTAATTATTAGCTAATTTGCGAATCAGTGGCGATTTGTGATCAAAGTGCGAGCCCGTCGACCGTCGGAAATTAACTTCCTGCACTGAAGATTGCATTAGCATGAAACATCGATGGCTGTAGGTAATAAATAATTAATATTTATTTATAAATATTATATATATATATATATATATATATATATATATATATATATATATATATAGAGAGAGAGAGAGAGAGAGAGAGAGAGAGAGATAAATGAAGGAAAAGAGATAAAGATGTACGAATGACAAATCTATTTAAACTTCGATTGTCTAATGCAAGGTGTACTCGATAAAAACGTTTATTTTTCTTTCCTTAAGCCAAGGCTTTTCAAAGATTAAAATCTTATCATCAGAAGAATTACATAGATGGATAAGTTGGCAGTGGAAAAGGCAAAATTCAAAAAAATATAAAGAATTTTTATATATATATATATATATATATATATATATATATATATATATATATATATATATATAAATGTTGAATTAAATAACGATAATTGAATTATCGTTTAATAATAATAATCCATCGTGATAATATAAAGCTCAATATATAGAATAGAGCAATCAATTTTAGAGGTGAAAGATGAGAATAGAAAATTGTAAAGATACAATATTTATTAAAACAAACATTTATTTCCAAAATAACAGCTGTTTTTATTTTTGTTTTGACGTGTTTTTGGATATCATCCACCCGGACTTTACGTTCTCATCTCAATATGAGACTCTTTACCTTTTGGCCCTTATTTTGTTTTTATTTTGTTTTATTTTATGTAAAATTTTCAAAGTTAAATGCTGCCGATAATATTTACAACTACATTATCGACTTTTCCCTATCCTCTGATGAGAAGAGTTTACCTTTGAAAATCCATGGATCAAAGATATGAGGCTCCTTGCTCTGAACTTTTGATGTTTTAATAAATATTGTATCTTCACATTTTTTTAATTCTCATCTTTCACCTATATATATATATATATATATATATATATATATATATATATATATATATATATATATATATATATATAGCTAGATAGATATGATCTAATATAAACCAAAAGTAAAACTTTTAGTAGATGGAACCTATAGTGAAGAGGATTAGCTCAATATACGAGATAGAGCAATTGTAGAGATAGAAGAAAAAGAGTGATAAACATGCGACGAATGTCCAAATTTATTTCAAATTTCAATTGTTCAATGCAAGGTGTATTCAGTAATAAACTAGTGTTTATTATTCTTTCCTTAAGCCAAGGCTTTTCAAAGATCTTTGGCTTTGGCTTTTTCGAAAGCCAACTTATCTATCTGTATTTCTCCTCTGATGATAAGATCTCGATCTTTGAAAAGCCCTGGCTTAAGGAAAGAATAATAAACACTAGTTTATTACTGAATACACCTTGCATTGAACAATTGAAATAAATTTGGACAATCGTCACATGTTTATCACTCTTTTTCCTTCTATCTCTCTCTCTCTCTCTCTCTCTCTCTCTCTCTCTCTCTCTCTCTCTATATATATATATATATATATATATATATATATATATATATATATATACAGGGTGGGCAAAAATAAGGGTCCTATTTTTAAAAATTCATAACTTTTTTATTTATTTATTGATTTTTTTTTTTTTAGAATAAGTAAAGGACCCCTTCCGAAGCAAGCATGAGCCGTATTAGCCCTAAGGAACGTACCCTCATTTAGAAAACATTATTTTTGCTTAAAAAACTCAAAACAGTGTAAAAAACAATACTTTAGTTTTTGTAAGTTTTAAGAAGTGTTTTTCGGCTAAAATTTGTTTTGTTTATTTCAAAAAATCTCGGAAGGTCAGTCTACACACACATAAAGTTTGGTGAGTTTAACTTTTATTTTGTGGAAGTTATTCAAATTCAAGTTATTCAAATTTAAAGATAGGACCCTTATTTTGGTCCACCCTGTATATATATATATATATATATATATATATATATATATATATATATATATATATATATATATATATATATATATATATATATATATATATATATATATATATATATATATATTCCGCATACATAAGACACTTGGACTATTTTGCAATTCATTATTACAATAACCGAAATATACTTGTGTTTTAATATGTAATTACAAATTGTAATATTTCCAACAAAAGAAAAATCTTGTATAAATCAAATTGGTTTTTGATTAAAAAATAACGTCCGTTTCTTCATTGGCGAAATATTTTACCGGAAGTCATTGAATCAAAGAAATTCCGGAAGTCATTGAATGTTATCATCGTTTCCTGTGAGGGGGGGGGGATAATTAAGAATAAAGTTACATAGTGAAATAGAGCCCAACTCGTAAAATTTAATTGTTTTCTAAATTTCATTTTGATAATCTGAAAATTATTTGTGCTGCAATAATATAATTATTTGTGCTTCAAAAATATAAATTATTTGTACTTAGAAAATATAATTATTTGTATTTTAAAAATATGATTATTTGTGCTTCAAAAATATAATTATCTGTTCTTCAAAAATATAATTATTTGTACTTCAAAAATATAATTATTTGTGCTTCAAAAACATAATTATTTGTATTTCAAAAATGTAATTATTTGTGCTTCAAAAATATAATTATTTGTGCCTCAAAAATATAATTATTTGTGCTTCAAAAATATAATTATGTGTGCTTCAAAATTATAATAATTTGTGCTTCAAAAATATAATTATTTTTGCTTCAAAACTATAGTTGTCTGTGCTTCAAAAATATAATTATTTGTGCTTCAAAAATATAATTATTTGTGCTTCAAAAATATAATTATTTTTGCTTCAAAAATATAATTATTTGTGCTTCAAAAATATAATAATTTGTGCTTCAAAAATATAATTATTTTTGCTTCAAAACTATAGTTGTCTGTGCTTCAAAACTATAATTATTTGTGCTTCAAAAATATAATTATTTTTGCTTCAAAAATATAATTATTTGTACTTGAAAAATATAATTATTTGTGCCTCAAAAATATAATTATTTGTGCTTCAAAAATATAATTATGTGTGCTTCAAAATTATAATAATTTGTGCTTCAAAAATATAATTATTTTTGCTTCAAAACTATAGTTGTCTGTGCTTCAAAACTATAATTATTTGTGCTTCAAAAATATAATTATCTGTTCTTCAAAAATATAATTATTTGTACTTCAAAAATATAATAATTTGTGCTTCAAAAACATAATTATTTCTATTTCAAAAATGTAATTATTTGTGCTTCAAAAATATAATTATTTGTGCTTCAAAAACATAATTATTTGTATTTCAAAAATGTAATTATTTGTGCTTAAAAAATATAATGATTTGTACTTGAAAAATATAATTATTTGTGCCTCAAAAATATAATTATTTGTGCTTCAAAAATATAATTATGTGTGCTTCAAAATTATAATAATTTGTGCTTCAAAAATATAATTATTTTTGCTTCAAAACTATAGTTGTCTGTGCTTCAAAACTATAGTTGTCTGTGCTTCAAAAATATAATTATTTTTGCTTCAAAAATATAATTATTTGTGCTTCAAAAATATAATAATTTGTGCTTCAAAAATATAATTATTTTTGCTTCAAAACTATAGTTGTCTGTGCTTCAAAACTATAATTATTTGTGCTTCAAAAATATAATTATTTTTTGCTTCAAAAATATAATTATTTGTACTTGAAAAATATAATTATTTGTGCCTCAAAAATATAATTATTTGTGCTTCAAAAATATAATTATGTGTGCTTCAAAATTATAATAATTTGTGCTTCAAAAATATAATTATTTTTGCTTCAAAACTATAGTTGTCTGTGCTTCAAAACTATAATTATTTGTGCTTCAAAAATATAATTATTTTTGCTTCAAAAATATAATTATTTGTGCTTCAAAAATATAATTATTTGTGCTTCAAAAATATAATTATTTTTGCTTCAAAAATATAATTATTTGTGCTTCAAAAATATAATTATTTGTGCTTCAAAAATATAATTATTTGTGCTTCAAAATTATAATAATTTGTGCTTCAAAAATATAATTATTTTTGCTTCAAAACTATAGTTGTCTGTGCTTCAAAAATATAATTATTTGTGCTTTAAAAATATAATTATTTGTGCTTCAAAAATATAATTATTTTTGCTTCAAAAATATAATTATTTGTGCTTCAAAAATATAATAATTTGTGCTTCAAAAATATAATTATTTTTGCTTCAAAACTATAGTTGTCTGTGCTTCAAAAATATAATTATTTGTGCTTCAAAAATATAATTATCTGTTCTTCAAAAATATAATTATCTGTTCTTCAAAACTATAATTATTTGTGCTTCAAAAATATAATTATTTGTGTTACAAAAATATAATTATTTGTGCTTTAAAAATATAATTATTTGTGCTTGAAAAATATAATTATTTGTGCTACAAAAATATAATTATTTGTGCTTCAAAAATATAATTATTTGTGCTTCAAAAATATAATTATTTGTGCTTCAAAAATATAATAATTTGAGCTTCAAAAATATAATTATTTGTGCTTCAAAAATATAATTATTTGTTCTTCAAAAATGTAATTATTTGTGCTTCAAAACTATAATTATTTGTGCTTTAAAAATATAATTCTTTGTGTTTTAAAAATATAATTATTTGTGCTTCAAAAATATAATTATCTGTTCTTCAAAAATATAATTATCTGTTCTTCAAAAATGTAATTATTTGTGCTTCAAAACTATAATTATTTGTGCTTTGAAAATATAATTCTTTGTGCTTCAAAAATATAATTATTTGTGCTTTGAAAATATAATTATCTGTTCTTCAAAAATATAATTATTTGTGCTTCAAAACTATAATTATTTGTGCTTCAAAAATATAATTATTTGTGCTTCAAAACTATAATTATTTGTGCTTTGAAAATATAATTCTTTGTGCTTCAAAAATATAATTATTTGTGCTTTGAAAATATAATTATCTGTTCTTCAAAAATATAATTATTTGTGCTTCAAAAATATAATTATTTGTGCTTCAAAAATATAATTATCTGTTCTTCAAAAATGTAATTATTTGTGCTTCAAAACTATAATTATTTGTGCTTTGAAAATATAATTCTTTGTGTTTTAAAAATATAGTTGTTGGATATTTAGGTGTGTATTGGAACGTGAACCTGGACTTTTTGATCAGCTCACTTCGAGGATTATGTTACACCAGAAACAAATCAGGGACCGTTAGCTCTGTAAAAATAAACTCACTAGTATATAAATTGGTTAGTTGAAAATAACAGCAGATGAAAGTATATAAAAAGAATATTTTCGGACATTTCCTTTCCTTGTTGTAAGAATTCAACCAAAAAATGAAACTAATCGTACCGTTTAATACATAAAATTGTCCTGTGTGTGGGTATATTGCCGATGAACCTTCGGCTGTGTCGTAAAGGCTGCACCGTTTCTGAGGAAGTTCGTAATAGAAAGCCTTGCAAGCAAATTTCCGATGTCTTACGCAAATTCTTGCACACTAAAGAAAGAAAACCGAAAATTTGGATTTAAAAAAAAAATGATTTAATAAATATTTCATTTATTTGACAAAATCATGCATTATGTTGTCTGGTTTCTCAATTTTCAAAGTTTATCATTTCAACGGTGTTTCAAAATGTAGTAACATCTATATCCATTATTATACACACACGCGCCCGTGCGCTTCACTACAGATTGGACGCAACAAAAAAACAGTCTCTTCGATAACACTAGAAGAGATCGTCGATCCTCGGCTATGCCGTAAGATTTCGACGATGAAGAAAAAAAGAAAAGGAAAAAAAAAAAGGAAAACATTGTCTGTATTACCATGATTAGGGTTTGATAAAACCGAAAACTTGAATTTAAAAAAAAATGATTTAATAAATATTTCATTTACTTGACAAAATCACGCGTTAAGTTGTCTGGTTTCTAAATTTTCAAAGTTTAAATATAGTCATGTAAGTGCTGAAGTTATCGATAAACTATAGCTAAAAGGCACATACTCATATTTATTTAAATGATTTTACAATTTTAATGATCGAAAATCTTACTTAATGAACGCGGAGTTTGCAAATGCACAACTGATTATAAACAATTGTTTTTTCCTGTTGAGAGACTGCAACATGTTATTCTATAAATTTAAGCGAATCGTAAATTATGTCTGAAGTTTGATTAAAAACGATGAAATCGAAAATCTGCAATTAATCATGGTTTATACTTATTATTTTCATAGAGAATTTGATAAAAGTATTTACTGTCGCTTGCATCATTACAATAAAACAGCAGTTTAGATAGTTGATATAAATGGAAAATGTTTACTTTCTCAACAGATTATAAGCAATTGTTTTTCGTGTGAGGATTACAAGACGTTATTCTATGAATTTAAGCGAATCATTAACTAAATCTTAATTTTGATTAAAAGTTTGAAAATAAAAATACTTCAAAAAAAAAAAAAGATGGAGAACTGAGAAAAGTACTTACTCAGCCATTTGCAATTACTGCCGCTTGCATAATTACAGTAAAACAGCAGTTTAGATAGTTATAAACATGACATTTTTATTTACTTAACAGATTATAAGCAATTGCTTACAACAGTAGGTTTTATGTTCCATTCTTCGCGAGTACTTTCGATTGATTCGTTCAATCGTCTTCAGGCTGGGTATTAGTCTAAATTTACTTTTAACCTGTTTAATTTTTTAAATTCTATATTAATCCCGCATTTTGCACTTGATCACGGCCCGCATACGGTATCTCATCATCCATGCGTACTTTTAAAAAGCCATATATTGCCTCACCATTCAAAAAGCTCAGCAGATACGAACAAATCAGACTTATACCGCACCTGAAGACGAATGAAACAAGCAATCGAAAGTACTCGCGAAGAATGGAACATAAAACCCATGGATCCTACATACGAGCATTTGACAAAAAAATACATTTATATATATTTATATATGTATGTATACATATATTATATACATTTATATTTATATATGTATATATGTATACATATATTATATACATATTTATATATTTTTAATATATGTATATATATATACATTTAATACATATATTTATATATATATTATATACATTTAATATATATATATATACATATATTATATACATTTAAATATATATATATATATTTATATATATGTATTATATACATTTAATATATATATATATATATATTATATACATTTAAATATATATATATATATATATATATTTATATATATATTATATACATTTAATATATATACATATATTACATACATTAAAATATATATATATATATTATATACATTTAAATATATATATTTATATATATATATATTATATACATTTAATATATATATACATATATTATATACATTGAAATATATATATATATATTATATATACATTTAATATATATATATACATATATTACATACATTAAAAAATATATATATATATTATATACATTTAAATATATATATATTTATATATATATATTATATACATTTAATATATATATACATATATTATATACATTGAAATATATATATATATATATTATATATACATTTAATATATATATATACATATATTATATACATTTAAATATATATATATATATATTATATATACATTTAATATATATATATATATTATATATACATTTAATATATATATATATATATATATTATATACATTTAAATATATATATATATATATATATATATATTATATATACATTTAATATATATATACATATATTATATACATTTAAATTTATATATATATATATATATATTATATATACATTTAATATATATATATACATATATTATATACATTTAAATATATATATATATATTATACATTTATATATATATATACATATTATATATACATTTAATATATATATATATTATATATACATTTAATATATATATATATAATTTATACATTTAAATATATATATATATATATAGATATATATATTATATACATTTAAATATATATATATATATATTATATATACATTTAATATATATATATATATACATATATTATATACATTTAAATATATATATATATATATATATATATATATATTATACATTTATATATATATATCTTCTTCTATTATATAAATCCCAGTTGTATGTATGTATGTATGTATGTATGTATGTATGTAAAGCTTCTCCTCCGAGAGTACCTAACAAACGGTCACACGGGTTACATCATTCCGACCGGCCAACCCAGGCGCATGTAATATCTCAGAACCGGAAAAAAAAATTGACTCTTCCGGGGTCGACTGAGCACTTTTCTCCAATGGGGGGTGGCTTTTAACTCCATTTTTTAACGTTGTTTAGTACTAATTTAAGAATAAATCAATGCTATCATGTATAATTTGAAAAATAATGCAAAGTCACGATCAACCAGAAATGACGTCAAAGAGTGGCAGGAAGAAATTCACTAACACAACACACCCTTTTTTCTTTTCTTTCTTCTTTCCCTCTAACTCCCACACTTTCTTTCTTAATTATTAATAGACGCTAATATTCCCCCCTCCCCCATCCTATGACCGTTCTGACTTTCAGGCCTAATGGGGGGGGCGGCATTTGCCGGTGTGAGCGCCTCAGGCCAAATCTGGGGAGGGGGATTGTCGGCATTCGGCGGTGGGGCGCCTCAGTCCAAATTTGGGGGGAAGGGGGAGTGTCGGCATTCGGCGGTATGAGCGCCTCAGGCCAAATTTGGGGAAGGGGAGTGTCGGCATTCGGCGGTGGGACGCCTCAGGCCAAATGGAGGGGGTATGTCGGCATTCGCCGGTATGAGCGTCTCAGGCTAAATCTGGGGAGGGGGAGTGTCGGCATTCGGCGGTGAGGCGCCTCAGGCCAAATCTGGGGAGGGGGAATGTCGGCATTCGCCGGTATGAGCACCTCAGGCCACATCTGGGGAGGGGGAGTGACGGCATTCGGCGGTGGAGCGCCTCAGGCCAAATTTAGGGAGGGGGAACGTCGACATTCGCCGGTATGAGCGCCTCAGGCCAAATCTGGGGAGTGGGAGTGTCAGCATTCGGCGGTATGAGCGCCTCAGGCCAAATCTGGGGAGGGTCGGCATTCGGCGGTGGGGCGCCTCAGGCCGAATTTGCGGGAGGGGGGGTCGGCATTCGCCGGTATGAGCGCCTCAGGCCAAATTTGGGGAGGGGGAGTGTCAGCATTCGCCGATGTGAGCGCCTCAGGCAAAATTTGGGGGAGGGTAGTATTCGTCAGTGAGAGAGAGATGCCGACCGTGGGAGCGTATCAGCCTGTACTTTAGGGGAGAGGAAGTTCGCCAAAGGAAAAGGGATTAAAAAATAAAATGATAATCTGATTTTTGATTCGAGAGTGTAAGATCGACACCTATCGGATAGGACTAGATAATACACTTAATCTCAAGGCAAAAATGTCGAGAACAGATACTACACTTTGATCTTAGCCAAAAGGCCAACAAAGCGCCTGCTATTTATCTACGTCCCACACAGTAGAATGTGACACAAGATCGGAAAGTGGGTATGCACTCCAGAGGAGGAGTGCTAGCGGCGTCTTAAAAAATTGCCTGGGCAGTGCCTCAGACATTAAGTATTAAACTTAATCATCCCCAAAGAGGGGAGGCAAAGCCTGGGAGCGTTACTTCCCAGATCTGCACAGGACAGACCAATTGACCGGCGTAAATCCAGACCCGAAGATCCAGACAATACCAGTATGGGGTGCAGTATCCATCGGAACAGATACTACACTTTGATCTTAGCCAAAAGGCCAACAAAGCGCCTGAAAACAAAAAGTTTTATAAAATTAATGGACTATTTATAACCAATCTACAACAGTACAGCGGTCTATTCACTAGACACTGTTCAAATTGCATTAACGATGATTTTCTTTAAACAAACATTGTATAATACTATTTAACAAATTCTTACATGAGTTTTGATGATCCACAAAGAATTTTAGACTCCCCTAGGCCGTTTTTCTCTAATTCAACATAGCTTTTATACGCCATTTTTTAAACCGAAAATGACATTATCTGTTTAGTATTAGTGTAGTATCTGTTTTGATTTACGATGGATACTGCACCCCATAGACTGGTATCGTGTTGGCCTTCGGGGCTTCATTCCGGCTGTCTATGGGTTTGTCCTGTGCAGTTCTAGGAGGTCCACACTCCCAGGCTTTGCCTCCCCTCTTTGGGGAGGAGTAAGTGTATTGCTTACTGCCTGAGGCGCCCGTACCGGGGAATCCCGACGGGGCTACCCAGGCAATTTTTAATGGCCAGAGTGCTCACCTTCTCGGGCGCTGGCTTTTCAAGTCCCACTTGAATTTATTTGTAAGAGGATAGCTAAGGAAGAACGATAACTCACGTTTAAAAACACAATTTAGGTTTTAAAAACAAGGTTAGAGAATATACATAACATATAAAAGTGTATTCTTATGTAAAATTCACAGAGTAAGATGATGAGAGTATTCCCGAATCTATAAAGCCACCCCTTAGGGGTCCATGGGGCATATTTCATCAGGGTGGGGGGGACTTTTCAGTTATTTTTCACTATATTTTATAGTAATTTGAAATTGCTGAGTCATATTGTAATTTAATTACGTAATACCTCAAATATATGAAACAATTCATCATTTTTAATGAAATTTATTTGTTAGAGGATAGCTAAGGAAGATCGATAACTCACGTTTAAAAACGCAATTTAGGTTTTTAAAACACGGTTAGAGAATATACATAACATATAAAAGTGTATTCTTATGTAAAATTCACAGAGTAAGATGATGAGAGTATTCCCGAATCTATAAAGCCACCCCTTAGGGGTCCATGGGACATATTTCATCAGGGAGGGGATTTTCAGTTATTTTTCATCATATTTTATAGTAATTTGAAATTGCTGAGTCATATTGTAATTTAATTACGTAATACCTAAAGTTCATAAAACAATTCATCATTTTTAATGAAATTTATTTGTTAAAGGATAGCTAAGGAAGAACGATAACTCACGTTTAAAAACACAATTTAGATTTCTACAGAATAGGGACAATGGGTGCTTCTCCAGTATAGGGACCAGATGTGCTTCTACAATATAGGACCCAGCACCGAGGGTGCTTCTACAATATAGGACCCGGAGGCTTATGTAGAATAGGGACCATGAGTACTTCTGCAGTATAGGGGCCAGGGGCGCTTCTACAGTATAGGACCCAGCACCGGGGGTGCTTCTACAATATACGAACCGGAGGCTTCTGCAGTATGGTTCTTAGATATGACCGAGGCACCTCGGAATTTTTTTTTCTTTCTTTAACTGAAAATATTTCTATGTATGGGGAAGGGTAAAAAAAAATTGGGGGGGGGAGGATTTTTTTTTTTTTTTTTCATAAAAAATATTCATATGTATGGGTTAGGATGAAAAAAATTTTTTAGTGGTCGTCAAAATTTTTTTTTTTTCCTATTTCTTTTTTAAACTAAAATATATGTATGGGGAGAGTAAAAAAAAATTTGAGGGGGAGGGGTGTCAAAAAATTTTTTTTTTCTTTTTCATTAAAAATATTTATATGTATGGGGAGGATGAAAAATATTTTTTTTCGGGCGGGAGGTAAATTTTTTTTTTTCGTTTGAACTAAAAATATTTCTATGTATGGGGGGGGGGGAGGGGTCAAAAAAATTTCTTTTTTTTCTTTTAAATTAAAAATATTTTTAAGTATGGGGAGGATGAAAAAAAATTTTTCTTGGAGGAGCAAAAAAAATTTTTTTTTCTTTTCTTAACTAAAAATATTTATATTTATGATAGTGACAATACATGAATGAACCCTATTTTGTTTTTCTGACACGACAGGGGTGTATTAATATGAGTTCTTAGGTATGCGAACTGGGCTGGAGATAGGTACATATACATATACAGTATGTGTACCCTTGCAGAGATAGGTAAGTATATAGTATGCGCACGAGAGCGGCGATAGGTACTAATATAGTATGCACACCGGGCCGGCAATATGGTATATATATAGTATGTGCACTGGGGTGGCAATAGGTATGTATATAGTAGTGCATAACAGTGGCGATAGGTATGTATTTAGCATTCGCACTGGGTCGGCGATATGTACATATTTAGTATTTGCACTGGGGCAGCGATAGGTACATATGTAGTATGCACACCAGGTCGGCAATAGGTACGTATATAGCATGTGCACATGGGCGGCAATAAGTACATATATAGCACCGGGGCGGTGATAGGTATGTATTTAGCATGCGCTCCAGGGCGGCGATCGGTACGTATATAGAACGCGCACCGGGGCAGCGATAGGTACGTATATAGAACGGGCACCGAGGCGGCGAAAGGTACGTATTTAGCATTCGCACCGGGGCGGCGATAGATACTTATATAGTATCTGCACCCAGGCAGCGATAGAATGGAATGGTAACTTGTGAGCGGTATCTTGAATGATTTAGTTCTTTTGTTTTTTTTGTGGGGGGGGGGGGGATTTATTCATCATTGTGCCGGCTGACGTGAAAGTGTATTATCGCACATTGTTCCGGGTTTTTTAGGGTTTTTTTTAAAATGTATTTCGGACCGATTATTTGCTTGTTGGCTTGGTGGAAGAAATAATGCACGAGCTACTTTTCTAAGACTTTTTATAGGACTTTCTTTTTTTATCGTTGTTCTTCCTTGTTTTTTAATTTTAACTTCTATTTTAATTTTTTTCCTCTTCTCTTCTTAAGTGACCTCAACTATTGCAACGCCACATTGTGTATTGTCGGCAGTTGAAACCAGTATTCCAGACATTTAATTTCCCTGATGATCTGCCAAGCAAGTAACTGCTTGGTAGTGAAACACGTGTAGGAAAAAACATTTAATTTGAATAAATAATATTTGTAAGAAAAAATATCTTTAATGGTGATCATTGGTGTCCTGAAAGGAATGCTTTGGTAAGCCTTCATAAAATCACACACACACACACATATATATATATATATATGGGAAAATGAAAAAGGAAAACCAAAAAATGGATGTTTTTTATGTGTACATCAACGTTTCGTCTTTATTTATAAGACTTCATCAGGATGATGATATAGAGAAAAAATGTCATGCAAGTACAGATACATGTAGGGTAGACATATTGGGAGGAAAAATAAAATAAAATAATGGCCACTACAGGGTGGACGTCCGTACTTGTTGGAGAATAAAAATGAAGTAGTGGCCATTATTTTATTTTATTTTTCCTCCCAATATGTCTACCCTACATGTATCTGTACTTGCATGACATTTTTTCTCTATATCATCATCCTGATGAAGTCTTATAAATAAAGACGAAACGTTGATGTACACATAAAAAACATCCATTTTTTGGTTTCCCTTTTTCATTTTCCCATCACGTCGGATTACCTTCATCCTTCTCTTCCCATATATATATATATATATATATATATATATATATATATATATATATATATATATATATATTTCATTCAAAATTGGAGAGTTCATTCTCACTTTGTGCGAGTAGTAAATTGGGGGGGGGGGGTATAAATTGACTATCATTCAAGGGAAATAACTCTGATTATCATTCAAGGGAAATAACTCTGACTATACTTCAAGGGAAATAACTTTGGCAAGAAAAGCATAGCAACAAGAAAAGCAATACTGTACCGTTTCCAAAGGAATTGATATATACACTTCGACCGGATCTTTTCTGATGCTAAAAGTGGGTTTTTGTACCAGAAATAGGTCCAATTTGTAATCTGAAAAACAATAAAGAGAAAATAATGGAAATTTATAAATCAAAGTCTTAGGATTTAAAAAAAACAAAACAAGAAACGTGATTGGTTGATAGAAAAGGAATGGGCAGAGTACACATTATTAAGGCAGTCGTTTTACGATAGCAAATTGTCAAAACACTGACAATTGAATGCAAGTTTTTACACTTGCCATATCTGAGTTCGAATCTCACGTAAGTCTGAAGGATTTTTTTTAATACTGGATACGTTTTTTTTTTATTAACATGACTGACATAATAACAAAATAGGACATTATATAAATACTTTTTTTAAAACTTTTTTTTTCATAATTGGCAAGCAAATAGGAATAAAAGGTATTCGGGATTAGTTTAAAGAGAACTATTTTTGATTAAAAAAAAAAAACAATGTATAAAGCTATGTAAAGATGAACATTGACATACCCAGGTACTGGACCAACACCGCTTGAGGCACTCCTATACACTAGTACAATTTATTTTTATGTTTTTATTTTTTTTCTTCAGTTTTTAACGTAACAAAAATTTTAATTATCGATAAATATTATTTGTTTTTATTTTTTCTTAAATTTTTAACGTAACAAAAATTTTAATTATCGATAAATATTATTTATTTATGTTTTTATTTTATTTCTTCAATTTTTAACGTAACAACAATTTTAATTATCGATAAATATTATTTGTTTTTATTTTTTTAATTCAATTTTTAACGTAACAAAAATGTTAATTATCGATAAATATTATTTATTTATGTTTTTATTTTTTTCCTTCAATTTTTAACGTAACAAAAATTTAAATTATCGATAAATATTATTTGTTTTTATTTTTTTTCTTCAATTTTTAACGTAACAACAATTTTAATTATCGATAAATATTATTTATTTATGTTTTATTTTTTTCATCAATTTTTAACGTAACAACAATTTTAATTATCGATAAATATTATTTATTTATGTTTTTATTTTTTTCCTTCAATTTTTAACGTAACAAAATTTTAATTATCGATAAATATTATTTGTTTTTATTTTTTTTCTTCAATTTTTAACGTAACAACAATTTTAATTATCGATAAATATTATTTATTTATGTTTTATTTTTTTCATCAATTTTTAACGTAACAACAATTTTAATTATCGATAAATATTATTTATTTATGTTTTTACTTTTTTCTTCAATTTTTAACGTAACAAATTTTAATTATCGATAAATATTATTTGTTTTGTTTTTTCTTCAATTTTTAACGTAACAAAAATTAAAATAATCGACAAATATTATTTGTTTTTTTTCTTCAATTTTTAACGTAACAACAATTTTAATTATCGATAAATATAATTATTTATGTTTTTATTTTTTTTTCTTCAAGTTTTTACATAACAAAAATGTAAATTATCGATAAATATTATTTATTTATGTTTTTATTTTTTCTTCAATTTTAAACGTAACAAAAATTTAAATTATCGATAAATATTATTATTTATGTTTTTATTTTTTATTCAATTTTTAACGTAACAAAAATTTTAATTATCGATAAATATTATTATTTATGTTTTTATTTTTTCTTCAATTTTTAACGTAACAAATTTTAATTATCGATAAATATTATTTGTTTTTTTTTCTTCAATTTTTAACGTACAACAATTTTAATTATCGATAAATATTATTATTTATGTTTTTATTTTTTTTCTTCAATTTTTAACGTAACAACAATTTTAATTATCGATAAATATTATTTATTTATGTTTTTATTTTTTTATTCAATTTTTAACGTAACAACAATTTTAATTATCGATAAATATTATTATTTATGTTTTTATTTTTTTATTCAATTTTTAACGTAACAACAATTTAAATTATCGATAAATATTATTATTTATGTTTTTATTTTTTCTTCAATTTTTAACGTAACAAATTTTAATTATCGATAAATATTATTTGTTTTGTTTTTTCTTGAATTTTTAACGTAACAAAAATTTTAATTATCGATAAATATTATTTGTTTTTTTTTCTTCAATTTTTAACGTAACAAAAATTTAAATTATCGATAAATATTATGATTTATGTTTTTATTTTTTTTTCTTCAATTTTTTACATAACAAAAATGTAAATTATCAATAAATATTATTTATTTATGTTTTTATTTTTTCTTCAATTTTTAACGTAACAAAAATTTAAATTATCGATAAATATTATTTATTTATGCTTTAATTTTTTTCTTCAATTTTTAACGTAACAAAAATTTAAATTATCGATAAATATTATTTATTTATGTTTTTATTTTTTTTCTTCAATTTTTAACGTAACAAAAATTAAAATTATCGATAAATATTATTATTTATGTTTTTATTTTTTCTTCAATTTTTAACGTAACAAAGTTTAATTATCGATAAATATTATTTGTTTTTTTTTCTTCAATTTTTAACGTAACAAAAATTTAATTATCGATAAATATTATTATTTATGTTTTTATTCTTTCTTCAATTTTTAACGTAACAAATTTTAATTATCGATAAATATTATTTGTTTTTTTTCTTCAATTTTTAACGTAACAACAATTTTAATTATCGATAAATATTATTATTTATGTTTTTATTTTTTTATTCAATTTTTAACGTAACAACAATTTTAATAATCGATAAATATTATTTATTTATGTTTTTATTTTTTTTATTCAATTTTTAACGTAACAAAGTTTAATTATCGATAAATATTATTTGTTTTTTTTTCTTCAATTTTTAACGTAACAAAAATTTAAATTATCGATAAATATTATTTATTTATGTTTTTATTCTTTCTTCAATTTTTAACGTAACAAATTTTAATTATCGATAAATATTATTTGTTTTTGTTTCTTCAATTTTTAACGTAACAACAATTTTAATTATCGATAAATATTATTTGGTTTTTTTCTTCAATTTTTAACGTAACAACAATTTTAATTATCGATAAATATTATTTATTTATGCTTTTACTTTTTCTTCAATTTTTTACGTAACAAAAATTTAAATTATCGATAAATATTATTATTTATCTTTTTATTTTTTCTTCAATTTTTAACGTAACAAAAATTTAAATTATCGATAAATATTATTTATTTATGTTTTTCTTTTTTTTCTTTCAATTTTTAACGTAATAAAAATTAAAATTATCGATAAATATTATTATTTATGTTTTTATTTTTTTATTCAATTTTTAACGTAACAACAATTTTAATAATCGATAAATATTATTTATTTATGTTTTTACTTTTTTCTTCAATTTTTAACGTAACAAAAATTTAAATTATCGATAAATATTATTATTTATCTTTTTATTTTTTTCTTCAATTTTTAACGTAACAAAAATTTAAATTATCGATAAATATTATTTATTTATGTTTTTCTTTTTTTTCTTTCAATTTTTAACGTAATAAAAATTAAAATTATCGATAAATATTATTATTTATGTTTTTATTTTTTTCTTCAATTTTTAACGTAACAAAAATTTAAATTATCGATAAATATTATTTATTTAATGATAACAAGTAATATGAAAAGCAAGTTGCAGAGTCAGAAGGAGTTGAAGGTTTTAGAAGGAGTCGGAATCATAAGAATGCTAGGAGTCAGAGTAGTATTTTTTAATCTGAAAAAAATAAACAGAGAGTCTGAATATTAGAATCTTTTAAAATAAGGAGTCAGAGTCAGATATTTTTGGAATTCAAGCAGTTAGAACCGGATATTTTAGAATTTTAGAAGTCGGAGTAGGATATTTTTTTTTTCTAGAAGTTGGGGTCCGATACTTTTGATTTCTAGGAGTTGGAGTTTGATATTTTGGAATTTTCAGAGTCTGAGGAGGATATTTTTGATTACACAAAGTCGGGGGTGGAATATTTTGGACTTCTAGGAGTCGAAGTTAGATATTTTGGATTTCTAGGAGTTGGAGTTGGATATTTTGGATTTTTAAGAGTTGGAGTTAGATATTTTGGATTTCTAGGAGTTGAAGTTGGATATTTTGGGTTTTTAGGAGTAAAAGCTGGATATTTTGGATTTCTAGGAGTAAAATGTGGATATTTTGGATTTCTAAGAGTTGGAGTTCGATATTTTGGATTTCTAGAAGTCAAAGTTGGATATTTTGGATTTCTAGGAGTCAAAGTTGGATATTTTGGATTTTTAGGAGTTGGTCTTGGATATTTTGAATTTTTAGGAGTCAAAGTTGGATATTTTGGATTTTTAGAAGTTGGAGTTGGATATTTTGGATTTTTAGGAGTCAGAGTTGGATATTTTGGATTTCTAGGAGTCGGAGTTGGATATTTTGGATTTCTAGGAGTCAGAGTTGGATATTTTGTATTTCTAGGAGTCAAAGTTGGCTATTTTGGATTTCTAGAAGTTGGAGTTGGATAGTTTGGATTTCTAGGAGTTGGAGTTGGATATTTTGGATTTCTAGAAGTTGGAGTTGGATATTTTGGATTTCTAGAAGTTGGAGTTGGATATTTTGGATTTCTAGGAGTTTGAGTTGGATATTTTGGATTTCTAGGAGTCGGAGTTTGATATTTTGGATTTCTAGAAGTTGGAGTTGGATATTTTGGATTTTTAGGAGTTGGAGTTGGATATTTTGGATTTTATAGGAGTTGGAGTTGGATATTTTGGATTTCTAGAAGTTTGAGTTGGATATTTTGGATTTCTAGAAGTTGGAGTTGGATATTTTGGATTTCTAGAAGTTGGAGTTGGATATTTTGGATTTCTAGGAGTTGGAGTTGGATATTTTGGATTTCTAGAAGTTGGAGTTGGATATTTTGGATTTCTAGGAGTTGGAGTTGGATATTTTGGATTTCTAGGAGTTGGAGTTGGATATTTTGGATTTCTAGAAGTTGGAGTTGGATATTTTGGATTTCTAGAAGTTGGAGTTGGATATTTTGGATTTCTAGGAGTTGGAGTTGGATATTTTGGATTTCTAGGAGTTGGAGTTGGATATTTTGGATTTCTAGAAGTTGGAGTTGGATATTTTGGATTTCTAGAAGTTGGAGTTGGATATTTTGGATTTCTAGGAGTTTGAGTTGGATATTTTGGATTTCTAGGAGTCGGAGTTTGATATTTTGGATTTCTAGGATTTGGAGTTGGATATTTTGGATTTCTAGGAGTCGGAGTTGGATATTTTGGATTTCTAGGAGTTGGAGTTGGATATTTTGGATTTTTAGAAGTTGGAGTTCGATATTTTGGAATTCTAGGAGTCAAAGTCAGAACTTAGGGAATCCTTAGTGTCAGAGTCGGACCTTATACCCTGGTGACAAGGTGATGTTCAACCCCTGAATTACAGTACGATTGATTTTCTATTTAAAAAAATTAATCGTTTGCTTCTAAAGTTATAACAAAATATCAATTTTATGAATTGGTAATAAGTTCTGGTAAGTGTAAAATAAGTAATCCTAGTAAAAGCTAATATCAATTTTTACACGACGTAGATTCTCAGGACTTGGCAAAAGTCGACAGATCGGTTAACTAACTGAGATTGACCCTGTAACGGAGAGCGGCCGACTGACGTAAATGCAGACACTTGTCGGCGCCATTCAAAGGGGCACCGTCTAGTATATGTGTGTGTGGGGCGGACCCGAAAACACTCGCTGACAACAAAAAAGAAAGAGGAGTGGGAGGAGGAAGGTGTCAGAAAGTCAAATAAGGTTTTTATTTGAAGGTCCGGGCAGCGGCGTCGAGAGAGAGATTTATGCAAATTAAGTTGGTTTGCGTGCGTCGCATTTTTTTTTTAATAAGAGAAGGAAAACGAAGATTGGGGCAGAGACGTGGATATCGTTTTGAACGTGGGATCGTAAAGCGAACGAAAGGAGAGAATAGTGCTGGATTTTTTATGTTGGACTGAACGACGTTTTTTTTTTTTTTTTTTTTACACTGGAGAGAGATATTAACATTCATTTGGACTTGATCTTGGCGACACCTCTGTTTAACTGTTCCGATACTATTTCTTTATTTAGCTAACCGAGATTGACCCAATGGAACCAAAGTGTAGTATCTGTTCCGATGGATACTGCACGCCTGTCCTGTGCAGTTCTAGGAGGTCCACCCTCCCAGGCTTTGCCTCCCCTCTTTGGGGAGGAGTAAGTTTATTGCTTACTGTCTGAGGCGCCCCTACCGGGGAATGCCGACGGTGCTGCCCAGGCAATTTTTAAATGGCCAGAGTGCTCACCTCTCGAGCGCTGGCTTTTCAAACCCCACTTTCTCGACCCGATCTTGGGTCACATCTTACTTGTGGGAGTAAGATAAAACTGGCCTTGTGCCTAACTCCTGGGGAGGAGTAAATAAAACCAACTATCTTGGCCTTTTGGCTAAGATGAAAGTGTAGTATCTGTTCCGATGGATACTACACCCCATGGACTGGTATTGTCTTGGCCTTCGGGGCTTGATTTACGCCGGTCTATGGGTCTGTCCTGTGCAGTTCTAGGAGGTCCACCCTCCCAGGTTTCGCCTCCCCTCTTTGGGGAGGAGTAAGTTTATTGCTTACTGCCTGAGGCGCCCCTACCGGGGAATGCCGACGGGGCTGCCCAGGCAATTTTTAAATGGCCAGAATGCTCACCTCTCGAGCGCTGGCTTTTCAAACTCCACTTTCTCGACCTGATCTTGGGTCACATCTTACTTGTGGGAGTAAGATAAAAACTGGCCTTGTGCCTAACTCCTGGGGAGGAGTAAATAAAACCAATTGGCTTTTTGGCTAAGATCAAAGTGTAGTATCTGTTCCGATGGATACTGCACGCCTGTCCTGTGCAGTTCTAGGAGGTCCACCCTCCCAGGCTTTGCCTCCCCTCTTTGGGGAGGAGTAAGTTTATTGCTTACTGTCTGAGGCGCCCCTACCGGGGAATGCCGACGGGGCTGCCCAGGCAATTTTTAAATGGCCAGAGTGCTCACCTCTCGAGCGCTGGCTTTTCAAACCCCACTTTCTCGACCCGATCTTGGGTCACATCTTACTTGTGGGAGTAAGATAAAACTGGCCTTGTGCCTAACTCCTGGGGAGGAGTAAATAAAACCAACTATGTGCATATCACTCACCAATGCCCGTTTCTGAAGTGAATAGGCGGAGATTCTGAGAATCAAATGTAGGGGTTGAACAAAATAGACACAGACTATCAACTTGACCAACGTGAGAGATCTTGTTGATCAGAGAAAGTAAATATGGAGGAGATTTCGATATTGCACTTCCCTTCCTGCTCCATTTCTCTAGAAATGTCCTTCAATAAAGAATATGAGGCAAGTAGGAAACAAAGTTAGAGAGCTGAGTATGAAGAACTTACCGCAATCCAATTCATCTTCTCCACTTTCGCAGTCATTTTCGTTATCGCATTTCCATGAAAGGGAGATACACCTAAAAAGAAAGAGAGGGGGGGGGGGGAGAGAGTAATTAAAAATTCTAACTTACATAAAATAGGAATGTAGTCTCTTTTTTAAAACATCGTTAAATTTGAATATTGAGAATTTTTAAGCCAAACGAACAATGTGTTTTTTTTTTTTTTAAATAAAATATCATTTATTTTAAATTTGAAAGTATTTCTACGAGTTGGGGGAGAGTAAAACATTAGTTGGGATGGGGGGCTGGAGAGAATGAGGGGTCAGAGAAATTTTTAGGGGTCAGGCCGAACTGTTTAGGGGTCAGGCCAAATTTTTTTCTTTTTTTTGTTTTCAACTCAAAATACTTCTCAGGGTTGGGGAAGAGTGAAAAATTAGGGGGCTGGAGAGATGTAAAGGTCGGGGAAAATTTTAGGGGTCAGGCCGAACTTTTTAGGGGTCAGGCAAACTTTTTTCGTTTTTTTTTGGTTTGAACTCAAAATATTTCACAGGGTTGAAGGAGAATGAAAAACCAAAACGCCATGTTCATGAATAGACATGTTTTGTTTTTTTTCTCTATTATACTTCTCATTAAAGGCGAATATTGTTAGTTATAGAGATTTCACATTTAAAATAACTGATATTTTATTTTAAAAAAAAAACACATTATCCGTTTGACTTCTAAATTCTTAATATTCAAATTTCATGATGTTTCAAAAGAGAGACTATATTCCCATTTTTTAAGAAGCGCAGCCGACTTCTATGAGCAAAGATATTTGCCTTTCGCGAGAAGTAAAACAAAGAGGAGGAAAAACATGTCTATTCATGAATCGTGCGTTTTGATGCCGAAAATTCAAATTTAAAATAATTGATATCTTATTTTAAAATGAAACCCACCGTTCGATTGGCTTCTACATTTTTGAAATTATAACTTACATGTTTCATTTTTTTTACTTATGAAGAAATATTGTACAAAATTAGAAACGGGTGTGTAAAAATAATGTTGAGAACAGTATTTTTCCACACTAGGCTAGAGTAAGCATAAGATTAGAAGAGTGGAAAATTCCATTGAAAGGTGACAGACTTAAGTTGATGATTGCGTCAAGGATATTGTTAGATAGCAGCAGTCCTGTTAATGAAAAAGTTGGGGGTCAGAGGCGTCAGAGGAGGTGGGGGGGGGGGGTGTTGCATCAAACGCAAGTTACGAAAACCACATGATTTCCATTAAAAAAACTACAGCCCATCTATATATACAGGGTGGGTAAGAAGTCACTGAGGTAAGGGTTATCCTTTTTCTGGTTGGGCCTTCAAAGCCATTGGATGTGCTCTGGTCGGCTGGCCATGTCTGCATGGCTTTAACAAATATTATTATTATTATTATTATTATTATTATTATTATTATTATTATTATTATTATTATTATTTTTATCATTATCATTCTGGATACTATTATTATTATTATTATTATTATTATTATTATTGTTATCATTATTATTATTATGTTTACTATTATTATTATTATTATCATCATAATAATAATAATAATAATTATTATTATTATTATTACTATTATTGTTATTATCATCATTATTATTATTATTATCATTATTATTATTATCATTATTTTTATTATTACTATTATTATTATTATTATTATTATTACTATTATTATTATTATCATTATAATTTTTATTATTACTATTAGCATTATTATCATTATTATCATCATTATTATCATTATTATCATTATTATTATTGTTATATTATGACGGGCCCTGTATTTCAAACGGGTAGATTAACTAGTATCAAATAGCTAGTTTTGTTATTCGAAAAATAGGTTTTGTTTCTGGACTCAGAAATGAGTCAGAGAAGTGTTTGATTCAGGAGTAGTCAAAACAAATCTAGAAACCTGACGTGACCTTTGAGTCAGAGATCAGAGTCAGTCGTTTTTGTCCCCATATCGTTGCGTGGGAAAAATAATTACGTCACCACAGAAAAACAATAACTTAGTTTTAGAATCAGTCGGTACCTAGAAGCGAGACCGTGCAGACCGGTTGTGAGTATGTAGCCGGAAAACGGGCAAGGCCCCGCTGTGGGAGGGCCAAAAGATATCCCCAGAAGAAAAGAAGATAGCCCGAGTGTGAGAGAATCGAAGCCGGAATCCCCCTGACAACAACCGAACCGGGAAGTAAGAAAGTTGTTGAGAATAAATAAATTTGTGTGAAATATTCCCTCAAGAAAACCCGTGCCTCGTTTGTTCCTTTTGTCTGAGACATACTTCTTCTTTTGATCGAGACGACACAGCGGCGAAGACTAGACGAATCACAGGCCAAGGAAGAGGACAGAAATCAAGGTAACCTTTGAGATTCATTTGAGATTTGTTTGAGAACGTTTTAAAGACGTTAAGATACGTATAATTGAAAGAGGCTATAAATGAAAGAGGCTATAAATGAAAAGAGGCCGTAATTGAAAAAGGCCTGAGATGCCGTAAACGGTAGTGGTTTTAAAGAGGCCGTAATTGAAAAAGGCTTGAGATGCCGTGAACGGTCGTGGTTTTAAAAAGGCTTGAGATGCCGTGAACGGTCGTGATTTTAAGAGACGTTTAATGAAAAAAGGCTTGAGATGCCGTAAGTTGATGAGTGAAGATTTGGGACTGTGTTTACGAAATTTATAGAGAAAAAGTGATATACAAGTCGAATCTTATAGAGTAAAATGACTTATAGAGTAAAATGAAAACGTTTAATGAAAACGACTATGAGAATGTCTAGATGTAAATTGTATCATCGGAGGTGCTGGGGGGAGAGATTGAGATCACCATTAATCGTCTCGTGAACGTTACGCGTTATTTTCGGCCGGTGAGGTGATTTTGGAGAAATGCCTCAGTCCGGAAGGATTTCTGCCTGAAGTAATAAAGAATCTCTCCCCCCCCCCCCTTTGCTCTCGTTACGTTTAAATGAGAGTGTATCGTAACATTATCATTAATATTATTATTATTATTATAATTACTATTATTATTACTATTATTATCATTTTTATTATTATCATTATTATTATTATCATTATTATAATTACTATTATTATTATTATTATTATTATTTACCATGTCTGCATGGCTTTAACAAATAGTATTATTATTATTATTATTATTATTATTATTATTATTATTATTATTACTACCATTATTATTATTATTATTATTATTATTACTACTACCATTATTATCATTATTTTTATTATTACTATTATTATTATTATTATTACTATAATTATTATTATTATTTTTATTATTATTATCATTATTTTTTTATCATAATTATTATTATTATCATCAGTATTATTATTATTATTATTATTATTATTATTATTATTATTATTATTATTATTATTATTATTATTATTATTATTACTATTATTATTATTTACTCACTAAGAGTTGTCATACAAATTATTATCTGTGATTAAGAAAAAAAACAGATTTCGACCCCAAAAATGTAAAACTACATCCGGGGGGGGGGGGGGGGGGGTTACTAGCGATTGGAAATCTGTTTTTTGTTGATGAAAGAAAGAAGCGAAATTCAATTAAAAGGTGGAGAACTCACATCTCTGCTGCCTTAGGGTCATCAGAGTTATATGAAGAGTGAATTAGTTATAAAGCTGCATTCAAAGTGGGTGAAATTATTTCAAACTTACGTGCCGGAGGAGGGACAGTACATCTCTTTCTTTGGACAATTGATGGACTGTTCCGCTGTAGCTGAAACGCAAAATTTGGAGAGAAAATTATCAATGATGGCGTAGGGCTGGTCCGCTAGGGCAGTGGTCCTCAACCTTTTTGTTGCCGCGGACCGGTAAGCGTTAGACAATTTTACCGCGGCCCGGGGGTAGATTGTTTACTTGCAACTTAC
Organism: Sepiola atlantica; assembly: GCA_963556195.1. Classification (NCBI taxonomy): domain Eukaryota; kingdom Metazoa; phylum Mollusca; class Cephalopoda; order Sepiida; family Sepiolidae; genus Sepiola; species Sepiola atlantica. The sequence continues at coordinate 46,745,988 of OY744552.1, forward strand.
ATGTAGCATCGTACCAACAACATAACATGAAAATAAAAGCCTTGAAATAATAATAAATATATCATTAAAAAGTTTACATTAAAAATTTACTTTAAACATTCCTTTCAAAATAAAATACAGGTACAACCTGTATAAGCGAGCGCAAGACAGCGTGTGACTCATTGAGCAATCACAACACGAGTCACAAGACACACAAACACACTTACAACACTAGTGACTAAGCTTACAAAGCGTATGACTAATCTTATGACAAAGCGTACAAACTGAGATAAAGAGCTTTAAAAACTGCGCACATGTATGCAAACTATATTTCTAAACTGTATTTCTTACGCGGCCCGGTACCAATTGGTCTACGGACCGGCACCGGTCCGCGGCCCACCGGTTGGGGACCACTGCACTAGGGGAACTATTAGCTGCGGAGCAGAAAAAGATCACGTGTTATTCAGAGAAAGATCTGTTGACCACACAGAAAGATGGCCGACAAAGTGAAAAGACGTTTGACTTGTGTGACACGTTTTTTTTTTTTAAGTAGTTGAATTCTTTTTCTGCCTTACTTTCCGCAATAGCATGGGTTGATGGACCATAAGACGTGTAGCAGATATCCCCACGTTGAAAAACACAGTAGGGATCTCCGATTGGGCTCAAATCTAGACGCGTGCAATTTGAATTTATTTGTTTTAATTTAAGAAAAGCTACATTAGTGTCAGGGGGGGGGGGGCGATACTCTTTTTTTTTTTTTACTCAATGGCGAAAAAGGTCTGATGATAATCAATGGAGTAATCAGCAAATCTCCTATGATGTTCCCTAACCCTAACCCTAATCCCTAATCCCTAACCCAATCCCTAATCCCTAACCCTAACCCTAATCCCTAACCCTAATCCCTAATCCCTAACCCTAATCCCTAACCCTAATCCCTAACCCTAACCCTAATCCCTAATCCCTAACCTAATCCCTAATCCCTAACCCTAATCCCTAACCCTAACCCTAATCCCTAACCCTAATCCCTAACCCTAATCCCTAACCCTAATCCCTAATCCCTAACCCTAACCCTAACCCTAATCCCTAACCCTAATCCCTAATCCCTAACCCTAATCCCTAATCCCTAACCCTAACCCTAACCCTAATCCCTAACCCTAATCCCTAATCCCTAACCCTAATCCCTAACCCTAACCCTAAAAATCCATATGATTTTTTATAAAGTACTAACTTTATAAAAAATCATATGGATTTTTATTAGTGGCGCCATCTATATGTCAGGCAGGCCCGGGTTAATTGAGTGATGTGTTAAAAAACTGAAGATTACCGTTGGAGGTCTGCATGCTTAAATTTAAAGAGAGAAAAATCAGGAAAGATTTACATACTTGTTGGAGGAATTGTTGTTGTTGCTTTGGTCGTGGGTTGGGTTATTTCCGGTTCCATAGTGGTAGTTACGTCTGGAACAGTAGAACATTTTGGTACGTCGCAATAACCAAAAAGGTCTCTTCGGTGGTTCGTCCAACACCATGGCCTCGTGTCATTATCTGGATTCCGACAATAATTGTGATCACCAAGACCCTGAAAATGCAACAAACAATTATAGTAAAATTATATATATATATATATATATATGTATATATATATATATATATATATATATATTTTTTTTATATTATTCCATTAGTTGCGACAAAACAAGTTTTGTTTCATTGGTGCAAATAGCGACCAACTCATCGGGCTGGCGATGGAATTCAAAACCTTCCTTCGGATTCATACCCCCTGGATATTTGTAACAAGTTAATTATATATATATATATATATATATATATATATATATATATATATATGATAATTTTTTAAATTTTTTTATTTACACAGACATGTACAAAATCTGCGACACTGGCATGTCGATGTTATCGATCAACAGTTACTATAAACTGAGATCTCATCAGGCAGAGTTAGAATCCGATCTTAACCTCAGATCATATTTGGAGAGAATGAAATGGAGAGATAAAGAAAGAGAAGAAGAAGAAAAGAAATTTAACATTTCAAAAAATTGGGCCCGTTATAAATTAAAAATCAAAAAAATCAAAAAAAAAAAAAAAAAAATCATCATATATAAAGCTCTATTTTGATATTGAGCACTTTTTATAAACCCGGTTAAAATTCTCTGGATTACCACCCTGTGGATATTTTTTACCTGGATTATTACCATTATTATATATATATATATATATATATATATATATATATATATATATATATATATATATATATATATATATAATTCTTATGTATGAATCTTTTATCTAAAAGTTTTCTTTTTTAATATTTATTCCTATTTTGTAGTTGTTTTTTCTTTTTTATGAACAGCTCATGTGGCCATATATATCCTCCCATCTATAATAAAGACCAATGTGTATTTCTTTGTATTTAAATAAATATACTTTCATCCCATCATGCAAAAGTTAGCGAGTAAAAAATGTGCTTTTTTCTAGCCACTTTTAAAATAAGACTGGTCCTCTCAGCTGCAAAACACAGCAATTCTGATTCAAAGCAATACCTCATAGAGCCCACAATACAAATAATATCGATTTCCGTGTTAAAAGAAATTTAATTCTGTTGTTTTTTTTCTCAAAATGGATCCTAGAATATCTCAGTGAAAACGCTTACATTAAAATATATACAGGGTGGGCCAAAATAAGGGTCCTATCTTTAAATTTGAATAACTTGAATTTGAATAACTTCCACAAAATAAAAGTTAAACTCACCAAACTTTATGTGTGTGTAGACTGACCCTTCCGAGATTTTTTGAAATAAACAAAACAAATTTTAGCCGAAAAACACTTCTTAAAACTTACAAAAACTAAAGTATTGTTTTTTACACTGTTTTGAGTTTTTTAAGCAAAAATAATGTTTTCTAAATGAGGGTACGTTCCTTAGGGCTAATACGGCTCATGCTTGCTTTGGAAGGGGTCCTTTACTTATTCTAAAAAAAAAAAAAAAAAAAATCAATAAATAAAAAAGTTATGAATTTTTAAAAATAGGACCCTTATTTTTGCCCACCCTGTATATATATATATATATATATATATATATATATATATATATATTTATCACTAGTGTATGGAATAGTGGCTAAGTCAGGCAACATGCCCCCTTTAATTTCTGGCCCTAATCCACAGTAGCCCCTTACGTCTTTGTGACAATATGCCCCCTTGTCTGGGATGCATTCAAGTTTTTAAAAATCCTAATGCATTGGCTTGTGAAAACCACACCTGCCCTAATGTCTAACCTCCCCTGGAGAGGAGGTAAATAATATGTGGGAGGATAACAACACCTCCCTGTAAAAACTAATGTTGTCAAAATTATCTCCCTTAACTGGGATGTACATGCGACGGGGGCCCACTTGTGAATTTCATAGATCCTAGAAACTGTATCTTTTTTAGGGAGCCGGCTCAATCATTGCACCAGGAGTTAGGGTAAGGGTAAGAGTTAGGGTTAAGGAATAAGGTTAGGTTAGAGTTAGGGTTACGGTAAGGATTAAGGAATAGGGTTAGGGCTTGGGTTAGGGTTAGAGTTAGATGTTAGAGTTAGGCTTAGGGTTAGAGATAGGGTTAGAGTTAGGGTTAGATGTTAGGATTAGGATTAGAGTTAGGCTTAGGGTTAGAGATAGGGTTAGGGTTAGAGTTAGGGTTAGGCCAAGGGTTAGGGTTAGAGTAAGTGTTAAGGAATAGGGTTAGGCTTAGGGTAAGAGTTAGGGTTAGAGTTAGAGTTAGGGTTAGATTTAGGGTTAGGGTTAGGCCAAGAGTTAGGGTTAAGGAATAGGTTAGGCTTAGGGTTAGGGTAAGAGTTAGGGTTGAGTTAGGCTTAGGGTAAGGGTAAGGGTTAGGATTAGGGTTAGGGTTAGGCCAATGGTTAGAGTTAGGGTTAAGGAATAGGGTTAGAGTTAGGCTTAGGGTTAGGCTTAGGGTTAGGGCAAGGGTTAGGCCAAGGGTTAGAGTTAGGGTTAGGCTCAGGGTTAGGCTCAGGGTTAGGGTAAGGGTTAGGATTAGGGTTAGGGGAAAAAGAGATTTCTTAATGTAACTGTGCAACAATTTACTTTATCTGGGTGGCTCCATTGATTGATCTTACTGGATTTCGACCACTTGAGACAATGACTCCCCTTTGTAGATACTGCCCAGCTACCTCTGTAATCAGTGCCATTTCCATGGTAACAGTCTGAAAAAGAGATGCAGTAATAATTCTAAAAATAAGAAAACAAAAAAGACAAAGTAATTACTCCAGGTGCAAATTTCTTAAATTTTCATTTCAAAATGAATTCATATTCAGGAGTCATTAAAAATCTCACGGCATCTGAAGAAGTTTAGACGCTCCTGCAGTTCAGGTACACTGAGAATTTATGTGTTTTAATTTAAGAAGAGCTACATTGTTGCCAGGGGCAGACAATACTATTTTTTTTTTTTTACTTAATGGTAAGACAAACCGGCAAAAAAGGTCTGAGGATAATCAATGGAGAAATCAGCAAATCTCCTACGATGTTCCCTAACCCTAACCCTAACCTTACCCAAAATCAGCAATTTTTTTTTTTTATAACAATACAATAAGAATTTTTCAAGACACTTACCAACAGTCGTATTCGGTGTGGCCTTCTTTTCCATTTCACAAATAAAATTACCGACCGTATTGCAATTGACATTATCCCAGAAGAAATACTCCGTCGTGAACTTCTCCCCGTCATAATCAAAAGTATTGGACAAGGCGATGCAGTGTTCGAAGCGGTTTGTGTTCGGTTTCGGAAACTGCGATTGAGGTGCCCAACCTTACGGAGGAAAACATATAAAAAGAGAAACACAAATTATATTAGATTAATATGCAGATTATATTAGATTATAGTTAAAATATATTATATTAGTACACATATAATATTATATTATATACAGTTAATATTAGATTAATACACATATTATATTAGATTAATACACAGATTATATTAGGTTATATAGAGATTATACTAGATTATATATAGATTATATTAGATTAATACACAGATTATATTAGGTTATATAGAGATTATACTAGATTATATATAGATTATATTAGATTAATACACAGATTATATTAGGTTATATAGAGATTATACTAGATTATATATAGATTATATTAGGTTATATAGAGATTATACTAGATTATATATAGATTATATTAGATTAATACACAGATTATATTAGGTTATATAGAGATTATACTAGATTATATATAGATTATATTAGATTAATACACAGATTATATTAGGTTATATAGAGATTATACTAGATTATATATAGATTATATTAGATTAATACACAGATTATATTAGGTTATATAGAGATTATACTAGATTATATATAGATTATATTAGATTAATACACAGATTATATTAGGTTATATAGAGATTATACTGGATTATATATAGATTATATTAGATTAATACACAGATTATATTAGGTTATATAGAGATTATACTAGATTATATATAGATTATATTAGATTAATACACAGATTATATTAGGTTATATAGAGATTATACTAGATTATATATGGATTATATTAGATTAATACACAGATTATATTAGGTTATATAGAGATTATACTAGATTATATATAGATTATATTAGATTAATACACAGATTATATTAGGTTATATAGAGATTATACTAGATTATATATAGATTATATTAGATTAATACACAGATTATATTAGGTTATATAGAGATTATACTAGATTATATATAGATTATATTAGATTAATACACAGATTATATTAGGTTATATAGAGATTATACTAGATTATATATAGATTATATTAGATTAATACACAGATTATATTAGGTTATATAGAGATTATACTAGATTATATATAGATTATATTAGATTAATACACAGATTATATTAGGTTATATAGAGATTATACTAGATTATATATAGATTATATTAGATTAATACACAGATTATATTAGGTTATATAGAGATTATACTAGATTATATATAGATTATATTAGATTAATACACAGATTATATTAGGTTATATAGAGATTATACTAGATTATATATAGATTATATTAGATTAATACACAGATTATATTAGGTTATATAGAGATTATACTAGATTATATATAGATTATATTAGATTAATACACAGATTATATTAGGTTATATAGAGATTATACTAGATTATATATAGATTATATTAGATTAATACACAGATTATATTAGGTTATATAGAGATTATACTAGATTATATATAGATTATATTAGATTAATACACAGATTATATTAGGTTATATAAAGATTATACTAGATTATATATAGATTATATCAGATTAATACACAGATTATATTAGGTTATATAGAAATTATACTAGATTATATATAGATTATATTAGATTAATACACAGATTATATTAGGTTATATAGAGATTATATTGGATTATATATAGATTATATATAGATTAATACACAGATTATATTAGGTTATATAGAGATTATACTAGATTATATATAGATTATATTAGATTAATACACATATTATATTAGGTTATATAGAGATTATACTAGATTATATATAGATTATATTAGATTAATACACAGATTATATTAGGTTATATAGAGATTATACTAGATTATATATAGATTATATTAGATTAATACACAGATTATATTAGGTTATATAGAGATTATACTAGATTATATATAGATTATATTAGATTAATACACAGATTATATTAGGTTATATAGAGATTATACTAGATTATATATAGATTATATTAGATTAATACACAGATTATATTAGGTTATATAGAGATTATACTAGATTATATATAGATTATATTAGATTAATATACAGATTATATTAGGTTATATAGAGATTATACTAGATTATATATAGATTATATTAGATTAATACACAGATTATATTAGGTTATATAGAGATTATACTAGATTATATATAGATTATATTAGATTAATACACAGATTATATTAGGTTATATAGAGATTATACTAGATTATATATAGATTATATTAGATTAATACACAGATTATATTAGGTTATATAGAGATTATACTAGATTATATATAGATTATATTAGATTAATACACAGATTATATTAGGTTATATAGAGATTATACTAGATTATATATAGATTATATTAGATTAATACACAGATTATATTAGGTTATATAGAGATTATACTAGATTATATATAGATTATATTAGGTTATATAGAGATTATACTAGATTATATATAGATTATATTAGATTAATACACAGATTATATTAGGTTATATAGAGATTATACTAGATTATATATAGATTATATTAGATTAATACACAGATTATATTAGGTTATATAGAGATTATACTAGATTATATATAGATTATATTAGATTAATACACAGATTATATTAGGTTATATAGAGATTATACTAGATTATATATAGATTATATTAGATTAATACACAGATTATATTAGGTTATATAGAGATTATACTAGATTATATATAGATTATATTAGATTAATACACAGATTATATTAGGTTATATAGAGATTATACTAGATTATATATAGATTATATTAGATTAATACACAGATTATATTAGGTTATATAGAGATTATACTAGATTATATATAGATTATATTAGATTAATACACATATTATATTAGGTTATATAGAGATTATACTAGATTATATATAGATTATATTAGATTAATACACAGATTATATTAGGTTATATAGAGATTATACTAGATTATATATAGATTATATTAGATTAATACACAGATTATATTAGGTTATATAGAGATTATACTAGATTATATATAGATTATATTAGATTAATACACAGATTATATTAGGTTATATAGAGATTATACTAGATTATATATAGATTATATTAGATTAATACACAGATTATATTAGGTTATATAAAGATTATACTAGATTATATATAGATTATATCAGATTAATACACAGATTATATTAGGTTATATAGAAATTATACTAGATTATATATAGATTATATTAGATTAATACACAGATTATATTAGGTTATATAGAGATTATATTGGATTATATATAGATTATATATAGATTAATACACAGATTATATTAGGTTATATAGAGATTATACTAGATTATATATAGATTATATTAGATTAATACACATATTATATTAGGTTATATAGAGATTATACTAGATTATATATAGATTATATTAGATTAATACACAGATTATATTAGGTTATATAGAGATTATACTAGATTATATATAGATTATATTAGATTAATACACAGATTATATTAGGTTATATAGAGATTATACTAGATTATATATAGATTATATTAGATTAATAAACAGATTATATTAGGTTATATAGAGTTTATACTAGATTATATATAGATTATATTAGATTAATACACAGATTATATTAGGTTATATAGAGATTATACTAGATTATATATAGATTATATTAGATTAATATACAGATTATATTAGGTTATATAGAGATTATACTAGATTATATATAGATTATATTAGATTAATACACAGATTATATTAGGTTATATAGAGATTATACTAGATTATATATAGATTATATTAGATTAATACACAGATTATATTAGGTTATATAGAGATTATACTAGATTATATATAGATTATATTAGATTAATACACAGATTATATTAGGTTATATAGAGATTATACTAGATTATATATAGATTATATTAGATTAATACACAGATTATATTAGGTTATATAGAGATTATACTAGATTATATATAGATTATATTAGATTAATACACAGATTATATTAGGTTATATAGAGATTATACTAGATTATATATAGATTATATTAGATTAATACACAGATTATATTAGGTTATATAGAGATTATACTAGATTATATATAGATTATATTAGATTAATACACAGATTATATTAGGTTATATAGAGATTATACTAGATTATATATAGATTATATTAGATTAATACACAGATTATATTAGGTTATATAGAGATTATACTAGATTATATATAGATTATATTAGATTAATACACAGATTATATTAGGTTATATAGAGATTATACTAGATTATATATAGATTATATCAGATTAATACACAGATTATATTAGGTTATATAGAGATTATACTAGATTATATATAGATTATATTAGATTAATACACAGATTATATTAGGTTATATAGAGATTATACTAGATTATATATAGATTATATTAGATTAATACACAGATTATATTAGGTTATATAGAGATTATACTAGATTATATATAGATTATATTAGATTAATACACAGATTATATTAGGTTATATAGAGATTATACTAGATTATATATAGATTATATTAGATTAATACACAGATTATATTAGGTTATATAGAGATTATACTAGATTATATATAGATTATATTAGATTAATACACAGATTATATTAGGTTATATAAAGATTATACTAGATTATATATAGATTATATCAGATTAATACACAGATTATATTAGGTTATATAGAAATTATACTAGATTATATATAGATTATATTAGATTAATACACAGATTATATTAGGTTATATAGAGATTATATTGGATTATATATAGATTATATATAGATTAATACACAGATTATATTAGGTTATATAGAGATTATACTAGATTATATATAGATTATATTAGATTAATACACATATTATATTAGGTTATATAGAGATTATACTAGATTATATATAGATTATATTAGATTAATACACAGATTATATTAGGTTATATAGAGATTATACTAGATTATATATAGATTATATTAGATTAATACACAGATTATATTAGGTTATATAGAGATTATACTAGATTATATATAGATTATATTAGATTAATACACAGATTATATTAGGTTATATAGAGATTATACTAGATTATATATAGATTATATTAGATTAATACACAGATTATATTAGGTTATATAGAGATTATACTAGATTATATATAGATTATATTAGATTAATATACAGATTATATTAGGTTATATAGAGATTATACTAGATTATATATAGATTATATTAGATTAATACACAGATTATATTAGGTTATATAGAGATTATACTAGATTATATATAGATTATATTAGATTAATACACAGATTATATTAGGTTATATAGAGATTATACTAGATTATATATAGATTATATTAGATTAATACACAGATTATATTAGGTTATATAGAGATTATACTAGATTATATATAGATTATATTAGATTAATACACAGATTATATTAGGTTATATAGAGATTATACTAGATTATATATAGATTATATTAGATTAATACACAGATTATATTAGGTTATATAGAGATTATACTAGATTATATATAGATTATATTAGATTAATACACAGATTATATTAGGTTATATAGAGATTATACTAGATTATATATAGATTATATTAGATTAATACACAGATTATATTAGGTTATATACAGTTAATATTAGATTAATACACATATTATATTAGATTAATACACAGATTATATTAGGTTATATAGAGATTATACTAGATTATATATAGATTATATTAGATTAATACACATATTATATTAGGTTATATAGAGATTATACTAGATTATATATAGATTATATTAGATTAATACACATATTATATTAGGTTATATAGAGATTATACTAGATTATATATAGATTTTATTAGATTAATACACAGATTATATTAGGTTATATAGAGATTATACTAGATTATATATAGATTATATTAGATTAATATACAGATTATATTAGGTTATATAGAGATTATACTAGATTATATATAGATTATATTAGATTAATATACAGATTATATTAGGTTATATAGAGATTATACTAGATTATATATAGATTATATATAGATTAATACACAGATTATATTAGGTTATATAGAGATTATACTAGATTATATATAGATTATATTAGATTAATACACAGATTATATTAGGTTATATAGAGATTATACTAGATTATATATAGATTATATTAGATTAATACACCGATTATATTAGGTTATATAGAGATTATACTAGATTATATATAGATTATATTAGATTAATACACCGATTATATTAGGTTATATAGATATTATACTAGATTATATATAGATTATATTAGATTAATACACAGATTATATTAGGTTATATAGAGATTATACTAGATTATATATAGATTATATCAGATTAATACACAGATTATATTAGGTTATATAGAAATTATACTAGATTATATATAGATTATATTAGATTAATACACAGATTATATTAGGTTATATAGAGATTATATTGGATTATATATAGATTATATATAGATTAATACACAGATTATATTAGGTTATATAGAGATTATACTAGATTATATATAGATTATATTAGATTAATACACATATTATATTAGGTTATATAGAGATTATACTAGATTATATATAGATTATATTAGATTAATACACAGATTATATTAGGTTATATAGAGATTATACTAGATTATATATAGATTATATTAGATTAATACACAGATTATATTAGGTTATATAGAGATTATACTAGATTATATATAGATTATATTAGATTAATACACATATTATATTAGGTTATATAGAGATTATACTAGATTATATATAGATTATATTAGATTAATACACAGATTATATCAGGTTATATAGAGATTATACTAGATTATATATAGATTATATTAGATTAATACACAGATTATATTAGGTTATATAGAGATTATACTAGATTATATATAGATTATATTAGATTAATACACAGATTATATTAGGTTATATAGAGATTATACTAGATTATATATAGATTATATTAGATTAATACACAGATTATATTAGGTTATATAGATTATACTAGATTATATATAGATTATATTAGATTAATACACAGATTATATTAGGTTATATAGAGATTATACTAGATTATATATAGATTATATTAGATTAATACACAGATTATATTAGGTTATATAGAGATTATACTAGATTATATATAGATTATATTAGATTAATACACAGATTATATTAGGTTATATAGATTATACTAGATTATATATAGATTATATTAGATTAATACACAGATTATATTAGGTTATATAGAGATTATACTAGATTATATATAGATTATATTAGATTAATACACAGATTATATTAGGTTATATAGATTATACTAGATTATATATAGATTATATTAGATTAATACACAGATTATATTAGGTTATATAGAGATTATACTAGATTATATATAGATTATATTAGATTAATACACAGATTATATTAGGTTATATAGAGATTATACTAGATTATATATAGATTATATTAGATTAATACACAGATTATATTAGGTTATATAGAGATTATACTAGATTATATATAGATTATATTAGATTAATACACAGATTATATTAGGTTATATAGAGATTATACTAGATTATATATAGATTATATTAGATTAATACACAGATTATATTAGGTTATATAGAGATTATACTAGATTATATATAGATTATATTAGATTAATACACAGATTATATTAGGTTATATAGAGATTATACTAGATTATATATAGATTATATTAGATTAATACACAGATTATATTAGGTTATATAGAGATTATACTAGATTATATATAGATTATATTAGATTAATACACAGATTATATTAGGTTATATAGAGATTATACTAGATTATATATAGATTATATTAGATTAATACACAGATTATACTAGATTATATAGATATTATACTAGATTATATATAGATTATATTAGATTAATACACAGATTATATTAGGTTATATAGAGATTATACTAGATTATATATAGATTATATTAGATTAATACACAGATTATATTAGGTTATATAGAGATTATACTAGATTATATATAGATTATATTAGATTAATACACAGATTATATTAGGTTATTTAGAGATTATACTAGATTATATATAGATTATATTAGATTAATACACAGATTATATTAGGTTATATAGATTATACTAGATTATATATAGATTATATTAGATTAATACACAGATTATATTAGGTTATATAGAGATTATACTAGATTATATATAGATTATATTAGATTAATACACAGATTATATTAGGTTATATAGAGATTATACTAGATTATATATAGATTATATTAGATTAATACACAGATTATATTAGGTTATATAGAGATTATACTAGATTATATATAGATTATATTAGATTAATACACAGATTATATTAGGTTATATATATATATATATATATATATATATATATATATATATATATATATATACAGTGCTTCACGGAGCCCTCCAAAAAGGAGCGCGCTCCAGGAGCACGCTCATTTTTGATGGAGCGAAGGAGAGGAGGGCTCATTTTTGATGGAGCGAAGGAGAGGAGGGCTCATTTTATATTCAGCGAGAGTGGAACGGGAGCAACTCCATTTGGGACTAAAGAGCGTGGTTATAGCGCTCCGCGCTCCGCGCTCCGCGCTCCTTGCTCCAAAATTATTTGATTTTTTTTTTTTAAACATTAGTTTATAAAAAGGAAAAGAAAAGAAAGTCTCAGAGTTTACTCTGAGTTATTTTTTTAATTATATCTTTGGTAAATGTATATGAGATAGGGAGAGAGAGAGAGGGGGGAAGAAGGAGAGGAAGGGAGAGAGGAAGGGAGAGAGAGAGAGGGGGGAAGAAGGAGAGGAAGGGAGAGAGGAAGGGAGAGAGGGAGAGGGGGGAAGAAGGAGAGGAAGGGAGAGAGGAAGGGAGAGAGAGAGAGAGGGGGGAAGAAGGAGAGGAAGGGAGAGAGGAAGGGAGAGAGGAAGGGAGAGAGGGGGAGAGAGAGAGAACTAGAGAGTTAAGCATAAAAACAAAACATTTGAAGTTTCACACCGACATGTTAAATTTTTGATGGGACAGTTTTCTTAAGGCAGCAGACAATTTGGCGTCAGTGAGTCTATAGATGTCTTTGAAGTTATTTTCTTATAGATTTGAACTTTTTTGTATTTATGACAAGGATTTTATTGCTGATTGAATAAATAAGCCAATTTTTCTTTTAATTCGTGTTTTTAGATAAAGAATTTTAGGTTCAATTATACAATAGAGGCCGTTGGATTTTCTCGCGCATTTCGCTTGGTATTCACCCAAATGTTCGATAAAATCGATTTTTGGGGTGAAATGGTACATGTTGTCCTGACAAAAAATTCTAATTTATTTTTTAGCATATATCAAATTGAACTTTTATGTCACATTTTTACTCGTCGTCTTTTCGGCAACATTTTGTTATTCTTAAATTCACGACTAGTAATTTTAACCTTTTCATGTTTGCTTTTAAATTCGATAAATTCCGTTAAAACTTGCTTTTGTAAATAGAATGTTCAAAGTTTTTTTTTTGTGTGTGTGTGTAATAAATTGTTAAAGCAATAAAAATATCTTTAGTCCAAGGGAAAAATATATTTAATCCAAGGAAAAAATATATTTAGTCCAAGGAAAAAAACCAATAAAAACCAACATGGCCGCCAGCGATTAAAACCTCGAATTAAAGTTAGATTCTCAACACTTTAAAAAGTAAATGAGAATTTTATTTCAGGACCAAAAATACAATTAAGACGAACAATCAGTTTCATCAAAAATTTGGGTGAATACCAAGCGAAATGAGTGAAAGAAAACAGCGGTCCCTATTCTACAATTAAACCGATGTTTAAACTTTATTAAATTAAAGAAAATATCTGAAATTTTAATTTAAAAAAGCAAATAATTAGACTTTCTGACTAATTTGTTGTTTTAGAACCGAAAGTAGTTTAGATATTTTTCTTTATCTTAAAAAATCTATGATCGAATATTAAAACTGTAAACAGTTTGTTTTTGTTAGAGATTTCAAATATAGACGTTTTCACCTTTTTTATTCAAATGTTTAATTTTAATAAATATTTTTGCCTGACCTAGGAAAACTTGCTCCAGTTAATTTTTCGGGGAGGAAAATTTGACCCGATATTTTTTCAACTCCCAAGGTCTAGGCCAGATATTTTGTATGAAATTTTAAGACATTAAATGGATCTCTGAATTGTTTATTCACAATTTATTGATATTTTTGGGGCAACTTATGAAAAAAAATTTTTTATTCAATCTTTAAAAAATAAATTTCATTGGGTTTTTTTTCGCCCCAAATTGTACTATTGAAAAAAAATGGATAAATCGATTTGTTTGAAAGTACTTGCGCGTTTCTCTGTTGTAAATAATAATATACATTATACAATATAGTTACGTTCGTAAAACAAATAAATATATATGTCTGTCTCTCCTCTCCCAGAGAAATGTTTTCTTTAAAAAGAAAATAATCACTAATATTGTTTAAAAGTAAAACTTTATTTACTTAAAACAGATATAAATTCCCTTCCAAAATAAATAGAAAAAATATCGGGTCAAATTTTCCTTCCCTGAAAAAATAGGTTGTCAATGTAATGAAAATTAAAATTGTTTTCAAATACTTCAGGGATTTTTCTATTTCTATTTTATACCTTAGGAAACGAAAATTTACGTATAATCCTATGCTTCGTCCGACATGTTCTCCTATAACTCTCAAAATATTAGCGAGATTTTGTCAAATATTATCTTACGGTCTTACACTTAAAGTGCCATCCCAACCCATATTGACGATATCCTTTGACGCCCACCCCTATCCTTCGACCACTCATTGGCACCATAGAACGTTTATGAAAGAAGGTACATTTTCATTATGGAGCGCTAAAAAGAGCCGCTCCTTTTTTATAGGAGTTGGAGCAGGAGCGGCTCCTTTTTGAAAAGGGAGCCAGCTCCAATTTTGGGCGTTGGAGCAGGAGCGGGAGCAGCTCCAAAAATAGTGGAACGCGTAAAGCCCTGTATATATATATATATATATATATATATATATATACAGGGTGGGCAAAAATAAGGGTCCTATTTTTAAAAATTCATAACTTTTTTATTTATTGATTTTTTTTATTTTTTTTCTTAGAATAAGTAAAGGACCCCTTCCGAAGCAAGCATGAGCCGTGTTAGCCCTAAGGAACGTACCGTCATTTAGAAAACATTATTTTTGCTTAAAAAACTCAAAACAGTGTAAAAAACAATACTTTAGTTTTTGTAAGTTTTAAGAAGTGTTTTTCGGCTAAAATTTGTTTTGTTTATTTTAAAAAATCTCGGAAGGGTCAGTCTACACACACATAAAGTTTGGTGAGTTTAACTTTTATTTTGTGGAAGTTATTCAAATTCAAGTTATTCAAATTTAAAGATAGGACCCTTATTTTGGCCCACCCTATATATATATATATATATATATATATATATATATACATATATATATATATATATATATATATATATATATATATATATATATATATATATATATATATATACACACGAATTATATTAGATTAATATGCAGATTATATTGGATTATATATAGATTATATAAGGTTAATACACAGATTATATAAGGTTATATATATATATATATACAGGGTGGGCCAAAATAAGAGTCCTATCTTTAAATTTGAATAACTTGAATTAGAATAACTTCCACAAAATAAAAGTTAAACTCACCAAACTTTATGTGTGTGTAGACTGAACCTTTCCGAGATTTTTTGAAATAAACAAAACAAATTTTAGCCGAAAAACACTTCTTAAAACTTACAAAAACTAAAGTATTGTTTTTTACACTGTTTTGAGTTTTTTAAGCAAAAATAATGTTTTCTAAATGAGGGTACGTTCCTTAGGGCTAATACGGCTCATGCTTGCTTCGGAAGGGGTCCTTTACTTATTCTAAAAAAAAAATTTTTTTAAATCAATAAATAAAAAAGTTATGAATTTTTAAAAATAGGACCCTTATTTTTGCCCACCCTGTATTAGACTAATACACAGATTATATATAGATTATATTAAATTAATACACAGATGATATTAGATTATATTAGATTATACACGGATTATATTAGATTAATAAACAGATATTATTAGATTAAACATAGATTATATTATATTAAATTATGCCCAGATTGTATTATATTATTTTATTTACCTCCTCTTCAGGAGGTTAGACACAAGGTCAGGTGTGGGTTTTGATAAAAGTGTTTCTGTGCAACGAACTGGATTCGAACCCGGCACAACCAGATCATCAGTCCGCGTCGTTAACCACTTAGCCACTGGGTTTGTATAGACTGGCTTATGTGACTCTTAAAGGGGTAGTGATTGGGTTACCCGTAGGCCAATCCACGGGGCAATGAAAGGGGCAAGGGAGACAACCACTGACAAATCAATGAGTGTGTTTTAAATTCCAATATGATTGATAGTTTGATCTTAGATCAGCTTAAATCTCATACGAAGGTAGGCATCTGATTGGTTAGGTTGGATCATGTGATGTCAGGAAAGATTTGCTGTGGCAAGGGGGCATCAAGTACCATATTTTGAATCTTTGGAATGACTCGACCGAGGATTAAACCCTGGTCTCTCGACCAATTAGTGAACAGTCTAACCATTATGCAAAACAGACCAGTTACATGGCCATCCCTATAAAAGGCCAAGAGATCTAACATTTGGAGTCTGACTGGAGGCAAATTTCACAATCAGTCAGCAGAGATCTTTTTAGCTGCTAACGCTTCACTGTTATTGCTCCGAGAAAATTTCATTCTGAAAGGATTCTAACCATCGCCATGATTAATTACAAATTCTCTATTTAAAAAAATCCCACATTGAAATAAAAATCACTCATTAAAATATGCATCTTTCTTTGTTCCTATTTACTTGCCTCCCTACAAGAGCAGAGTTAGACCCAAGGTTGGTTTGTAATGTGGGAGAAAATCCAGCTCCCCAAAAAGGGACACTAAAAATTGCCGTTGTCTAGATTTTCTTTTGTTTATTCAACATTACTTATCTGTCTCTTCAAAATTAAAGTTGAGCACTGTTATGAGATATTAAAAAAATAGACGTTCACTTAAGTTACAAAGCAAGGTTTCGATTAAGTTCGTTGAGTCCTTTAGATTGTCTTGATGTTTATAGCCCGCTGCATTTGGCCTTATTTGGTATGTAAAACGCATAAAAACATCAAACTAATCTCACAGGAATTTTTCCTCTGTTTTTAACTGCTATATCAGTTATCAGTAAAAGATCCAGTTGCACAATCACCTGGCCTGTTATAGGGATGAACATCATTTCTTTCTCTCTCTCTCTCTCTCTCTCTCTCTCTCTCTATATATATATATATATATATATATATATATATATATATATATATATATATATATATATATACACAATTAAATCCCTTTTAAGAAAATTAAAGTTGAGTACTGTTATGAGATATTAAAAAAATAGACGTTCACTTAAGTTACAAAGCAAGGTTTCGATTAAGTTCGTTGAGTCCTTTAGATTGTCTTGATGTTTATAGCCCGCTGCATTTGGCCTTATTTGGTATGTAAAACGCATAAAAACATCAAACTAATCTCTCAGAGGAATTTTAGCTCTGTTTTTTAGCTGCTATATTAATTATCTTAGAAAATTCACAACGCCTCCAGTAAAAGATCCCAGCTGCACGATTGCCTGGCCTCTTATAGGGATGGCCATGATATAAATCCAATAGTTTCTTCACTATTCTCCTTTCCTCTTTCTTCGAACACTTGTGTGTGTTATTCATAATAACACATAAAATCAGTGGTGGGATTCAAATATTTTAGGAACAGGTTCTATCTTAAATATTAGAACTACCAGGGTAAATCGGTGCATCCGCGTATCGCGGACTTGCAATTTTAGTAAGCTCATGATCATTTTTGTATATGTATGTACATGAATGTAAAATGAAATCAAATACAACTCATTTATTTAGAATTTATTTATTTCAAATAATTCCAAATAGCCACTTGATTTTCATTGTAAAAATGTTTTTGTTCGTTACATGGTTATAAATATATATAAATTTTCATTTTGTTTGTTTACTTAATTTAACCAAGCGTTTCTTCCAAATAAAATAATTTCTCGTTTTATTATTTTATAGACTTCTTCCAAATAAAGTTTTAGAGATTTCTTCCAAATAAAATATAGATATTTTATAGATTTATTCCAAATAAAAATTTTTTCCACGTTTCCTACCTTTCAAAACAAACTAACACGTGCATAATTTATCAAAACAAAAAAACACGTGACCTCCCGGTGTACTTTGGATATGTGAACCTTACGGAGTTATCGAACTTGACCTAACTTTGTCGGGCCGTATGACAAAAATGCCACGTGTGGGGTGCATTGTGAATTTTTTTTTATCAAAGTGTCACGTTTTCCAAGATTTTAGTAACCGGTTCGCAAACAGTGTGACTGTCTAGGAACCGGTTCGCGCGAACCGGTGCGAACCGGCTGAATCCCACCACTGCATAAAATGCTATATTAATTATCTTAGAAAATTACCAGTAAAAGATCCAGTTGCACGATCACCTGGCCTGTTATAGGGATGGACATCATTTCTCTCTCTCTCTCTCTCTCTCTATATATATATATATATATATATATATATATATATATATATATATATATAATCCCCTTTAAGAAATTTTCCTGCAGATTTTAATTGCTATATATCAATTATCTTAGAAAATTCACATCGCCTCCAGTAACAGACACTAGGTTCATGATCGCTTGGCCTTTTATAGGGATAGCCTTGGTGAGGTCGATTTATGTAACACGTGATATTTGGTCTTTTATTTCCGTTAAATGCAAGAGTAAAGTTTCGTTTCGTTTTTTTATTCACTTTTCATGCAGCCAAAAGAAATGAAACGAAATTAGGGTTAGGGGTTAGGGTTTAGGGGTTAGGGTTAGGGTTAATGAAATGAAATTAGAAAGAAAGATCTTACCCAAAGAAATGTAACAGGTATTTATCTACCTCCCACAGCGGTAAGATGTGACACAAGGTCGGAAAGTGGGATTTGATAAGTCAACACCCTAGAGGAAGAGCACTTTTGACCCTCAAAAAATGCCTGTGCAGCCCCGTCAGGATTCCCCGGTAGGGGCGCCTCAGGCGATTGGCAATAAACTAACCCCTTCTCAAAGGGTGAGAAGGTAAAGCCTGGGAGGGTGGACTTCCTAGAACTGCACAGGACCATACCCCACACTGGCGGAAATCAAGCCTTGAAGCTAAAGACGATACCGGTCTATAGGGTGTAGTATCCATCGGAACAGATACTACACTTTATCGCCTCCAGTAACAGACACTAGGTTCATGATCGCTTGGCCTTTTATAGGGATAGCCTTAGTGAGGCCGATTTATGAAACACGTGATATTTGATCTCTTATTTTCGTTAAAAGCAAGAAAAAAAGCAAATGCGTTTCGTTTCGTTTTTTGTTCACTTTTCATGCAGCCAAAAGAACTGAAACGAAATTAGAAAGAAAAGACTTACCGGGAAACCAGAATGGCTTGGAAATCGATTCCCCGTTTGTTTTCCAAATCCAATTTGTCTCCTTGATTCCGTCAATCAGCCAATAATGCTTTCCTACAAGAAGACAAACCAACAAAGAATTTCACACAAAATACAATAATATCTATTTATAAAAAGCAAAGTTGTCTGTATGTGTGTATGTGCGTCGCGGCATCACAGTGAAACGCATGATCTAAGAGCCAAACTAACCATAGACATAGTATAGTTAACATCTGATAAATCGAAATATATATATATATATATATATATATATATATATATATATATATATATATATATATATAATTAACTTGTTACAAATATCCAAGGGGTATGAATCCGAAGGAAGTTGAAACCGGGTTTATGAGAGTGCTCAATGAAAATTCAGAGCAAAATATATATTTTTTTATTTTATTCCATTAGTTGCGACAAAACAAGTTTTGTTTCATTGGTGCAAATAGCGACCAACTCATCGGGCTGGCGATGGAATTCAATCGCCAGCCCGATGAGTTGGTCGCTATTTGCACCAATGAAACAAAACTTGTTTTGTCGCAACTAATGGAATAAAATCAAAAAAAAAATATATATATATATATATATATATATATATATATATATATATATATATATATATATATATATGTCAGGTTCATATTATATTCCAATAACCATGTTTTTATTTTATTATTTTTATTTTTATTTTTTCTCATTTCCAATATATATATATATATATATATATATATATATATATAACATTAACGTACACTGAAATTTACAGAAATTAATCCAGTATTTTTTATTTTATTTAATAAATTTAAATTACACCCGACGTCCTAAAAGAACGCCATGATTACTGATTCAGGGTTGATAAGTCAAATATTTTTACTTGGAGACATGAAATGGTGTCATTCAAGCATAAAATCGCTACTTTTAATTTTTATTTTCAATTAAAATTCTACCGGATTAATCTCTGTAAATTTCAGTGTACGTTAATGTTTTTCCATCACAAGAAAGTAATTCCTAGAGTGTTCCTGTTATTTTAGATATAACTGCCATATTTCACGGGTGTGTTTGCATACAGAAGTACCAAAAATAGTCCCTATTTTTTTTTAATAATGAGGGAGGATTATGGCAAGTAAAACTAAAGTGGGCAACCATAGTCGAGGGCAGCTCGAAACCCCTTTTTTTCATTAGCTACTACACCGAGATGTAGGGGAGGGCGACACTCCTTTCCCAGGATTACTCCACTAACCCTTGATCCTCACCTAACAATGTTGAGTGTTTAGAAAGGGAGCATCAAGTATCATTTTTTTAAGTCTTTGGCATGATTCGACTTAGGATTGAACCCTGATTAGCAAATCACTCTTACCCCTATGTCAAATGGACAAAGCAACTAAAATTTAAAAAAAACGACAGAATTATCCTTACCTTTCCGCACGCGCAGAATTGAACTAAGAAAATCATTTTCCTCCTGGGTTTCGATCCGTGCCAAATGTCCTTTTATCGATTTACACGTGGTCTCGGCCATGTAACGTGACGTACTTCCGCTAAAAAGACGATAACAGCCATGTTTCCCTGCTGTCCACCTTTTTTCACAGTCTGGAGAGAGAGAAAATAACAAGAATGGGTGACACCTTAAAGCTCGCAGGTGACCCCAGAACGGAAGTCCACTTTTCTTCACAGTCTGGAGAGAGATAAAATAACAAATTTGAGTGACACCTTAAAGCTCACAGGTGACCCCAGAACGGAAGTCCACTTTTCTTCACGGTCTAGAGAGAGAGAGAGAAAGTAACAAGAACAAATACATCAATTCGAACTGTGTGTATAGTGATGAATATGCTATTACAAAATTAATGATTACAGACCTACAGAACTAACTTTTACTTTCTTTTCAACCTAATAATGATGGGTCACTGTTTATCAAAACTAATCGTGTTCATATTTTCCGCAGTATTGCCAAATGAGATTTTCAAAATCAGCCAGATAAGAAAAAAATCTCCCCTTCCCATCAATTTTTTTTCTTTGGAACTCCCTCCCTGCTCCCTGTTTCCCCGACTTTACCGGCATGCAAAAATTTTAAACTAATGTGAACAAGCATCTCGATGCACGTCTCCCAATTTAGGATGACCCCCTTAAACTTTCACCCTAATTCTCAGTAGCCCCTTAGGTCTACAGTGGCAGCTTGCCTTGTTTGGGGTGAAAAAAATATTTTAAAAATACCAGAGTCGCTTTTGTCTCCTTAGAAGAAAGACAGCATTCTCTGTCCGTGAATCTGCTTCGTGGCACAGCCTATCAGAGGAGGTAGTGACGATTTCTATCATATCCAGGATTAAAGTCGCCTTGGACAAAACATTCAGACGGTATATAGATGTACACATCTTTAAATTATTCTTCTACATGGCTTGTTGCGCCTTGCTATTTATTGCCAATAAATTGGAACAGCCTACTACTTTGGTACCTCATTGTAATACAGCTTCCTATTCCAGTAAGCTTCTTTCCAAGAACCACAAGCTTGTGGAACTCTCTTCCTGCTGACTGTTTTCCTCCTAACTATAGCCTTTGTCTTTTAAAGACTAAGTCCAATAGGCATCGGCTGTCTTTGCGATAATCATCTTTCGTTCTTACATCAAGTGGCTTCATGCCTTGTCTGGAGCGATTTCCATAAAAAGAAAAAAAAATTACCCCTCACTTGAGAATCGGATGATGTGTGGGAACGGGATTCTAAAAAAAAAATTATTAACCAGAATTTATATTTTTTGAGGAGCTTTTCACCCGAGCGCCAAGTCGTCGTCTTCACGGGATCTAGTAAAGGATGTACAATAGTCGCTTTCGTCTCATTAGAAGAAAAGAAGCATTCTCTGTCGGTGCTTCTGCTTTTCCTGGAACAACCTAGCAGCGATAGTGACGATGTCTATCATATCTAGGATTAAAGTCGCCTCGGAGAAACATTCAGACGGTATATAGACGTACAAATCTTCTAAGTGTCCTTTTACATGGCTTGTTGCGCCTTGCTATTTGTTGCCAATAAATTGGAACAGCCTATGTCTATCATATCTAGGATTAAAGTCGCCTCGGAGAAACATTCAGACGGTATATAGACGTACAAATCTTCTAAGTGTCCTTTTACATGGCTTGTTGTGCCTTGCTATTTATTGCCAATAAATTGGAACAGCCTATGTCTATCATATCTAGGATTAAAGTCGCCTCGGAGAAACATTCAGACGGTATATAGACGTACAAATCTTCTAAGTGTCCTTTTACATGGCTTGTTGCGCCTTGCTATTTGTTGGCAATAAACTGAATTGATTTGATTACTACTGACCCGTATTTAAGGTGCAAATCACGCCGGCTGCTTCGTCCTTTTGACAATCGTGGTTGATATCATAGGAACATTTCTGCAGTTGTTTCTCGTCGCCTACACATCTGACGTTGTCCATCAAATAGAAATTATCCTTTGCTTCTCCGTACCAAGATGACACCAAAAACTCCTCGGCTCCCCTGAAAATAAGGAAAAAAAAACAAAAAACATGAGTCTGTGGAAAATTCTGTCTTGGAACTACTCTGTATTATGTGAATTTTTCGGACTACTATTCTGATTTTGGAGTGCTTCTACAGAATTTGAACCAAACTAAACTGACTTCGAAGTTAAAAGATTCGAGTTATTATTGTGTCACAGGATATGACGGCATGAGATCAATTCTGCTTTCTTTTGGGTTTACAACGTTTTCTTCGAAGCACCCCCCACCCTTTTACGGGAGGTGGTGCGAGAAATTATAACCTATCTAGATGTACATTGCTGGGTAAAATAAAATAAATAGTTAATCTAGGATATAATTCAGTTAGTTGAGAAAAACAATAAATGTGACAGCCGAAGGGTCAGCAAATGTGAACTCGCTGGACCTGGAATGAAAATTTCTTTAACTGTGACAATGTATTCAAAACGAATATGACGTCACATGGCTCAAAGAGAGTGAGGGTGATAGCAAGCAGCAAAAAGGTGTCGGATATATAATGGCATGGGCTGACAAGATATGACTAATTAGTGATTTTTATTTCTCTTTTTTGTCTCCCCCCCATGCTGGTTAATGATTTTGAACGAGGATCATGTCAGATTTTTCTCCGCAACCATCCATTGAATTTCTCTGAAATTTTGCATGAAGTTGTAACTTTTGTCAGGTTATAAAGTGACATTCTCCGATTTTTGAAAAAAACATCTGGTTAGCCCCCCAGGGGGTCAAAAGGCCCCGAAATGGCAAAAATGACATTTTTTAACCCATAACTTTTCATCCATCCATTCAATTTCTCTGAAACTTGGCCAAAATGTGGAAGCAATTGTTCCTAATAGAAAATAAGTATCGCTGACCTTGGAAAAAATCTGGTTCGCGCCCCCAGGGGGGTCAAAAGCCCCCAAAATGGCAAAAAATGACTCTTTTCTCCCATAACGTTTGATCCATCCATTCAATTTTTCTGAAACTTGGCCAAAATGTATAGGCAATTGTACTGAATATAAAATGAGCATCCTTGACCTCAGAAAAATTCTGGTTCGCGCCCCCAGGGTATCAAGGGGGGGGGTGTCAAAAATGCCCCAAATTGCCCAAATTTATTGCATTTTACACTCGCCACATCAAGTCACATACAGAGGGGGACCACGCATGCATGGCTTGTTTCTTACTAAAATTCTACTCGATATTTTTCCGTACTTTTCGGTGTACACAGACACTTTTGACTGATAAGTAAGTATATTCATACGTTTTTCTGTTATTTTATTTTTAACTGCTATATTTAACTTGTGTATCAATCTGAATAAGAACCCATAATTCTTATATGATCAGAGATAGTGGCGATGTCTATCATATCCAGGTTTAAAGTCGCCTTAGACAAAACATTCAGACTGTATATAGATGTACACATCTTTTAACTGTCCTTTTACATGGTGTAAACGTAGGAGTTTCACATGTTGGCCGGTCATAATTCAGGAAGGGGACATTTTGTATTCAGCACCGTCCTCTTCCGGAAGACATGCGCACGGGGTAACTGTCGTGCCTCTACACCGCCTGCTTGCCCAGAGGCGGTTTTTTCGAATCAATCAACAATGGGAGTCGGACGTTTGTTCCGCTTGTGATGGACGTTGGCTCTGAGGCAAGTAGCTTGGCAAAAATAGAGGTAAGCAACGCATAGTTCTCTAAACCTTTTTGAATTTTTACTCTTTTATAATTTGCTTTGTTTTGTCTTAGAACATGTTTGTAAGACTTGTTTATTTTCATGTATTTCCAGTTTTACAGTGAAAAGATGTTATAGTTCAGCGTTGGCCACGTGCGCGCAAATAAATACATATTCATCAGTATAATTCGTGTCCGAGATCTTGTTTGCTGTTGCACTTTGCTATTTTTTTTACCATAATTTTGATTTGAATTTGACTTCATTTGAAAACAAAACCCACGAATTTTGTGTCAAGATGTTGTAACTAAAATTGCCAATCGTCAACGGGATATCAATTAATATATCGATCCAGGTAAAACTGTGATGAAAGTGTTCTGTTTTATTCCGGGTTCCCGATTTCTTTCTTTATTTTTTTAGGCATCTTGAATAAAAAAATTTTTAAATGTACGACTCCATTTCTACATAACTGATAAAAATGTTCCGGATTTTTCCGGGATTCCTGGATTTCAGATTTTAGAATCTGGGAGATGTAATCGAAGAATTTAAATTAAAAGAGAAAAGAAGTTGAAGAAAGCAGACGACTTGAAGATCAAAGAGATCTTCACAAAGTCAACAAAAATAACAATTCATCAACTCGTACAAAAGATGAAAAAGAAAATAATGAAGAAAAAAAACGAAAACTATCAGAAGTATACGAGCTAAACAATTTTTTCAAAACTTTTTAAAAACGAAAACTATAAAAAATATACGAGTTGAAGAAGTTAAAAAAAAAAAAATAAGTCAAAAATAATGTGTGATGAAAAAGTTACATCTTTTTAAAAAATGTAATTTAATAAACTGTTTTTTTAATATTTTATTTCTAATCTTTTTTAAGTTATTTTATAGTTTCATCATATTACAAATGAAGAAATTTAAAAAAGATATAAGTCAAACGTGTGTAGTGTGATGAAAAAGTTGGACTTTTCCAAAAATGTAATTTAATAAACAGTTTTTTTAATATTTTATTTTTAATCGTTTTTTAATTTATTTTATAGTTTCAACATAGATCATCATATGACAAATAATCTTCATTTTTAGTTTGTTATATATGTATTGATTTCACAAAAATATAGTTTTATTACTGTTACACAGGCCGTTCTAGCGGAGGAGAAGCTACACCGGTTCTCACTATAAATAGTGCGAGTCACCAGAGTCCTGAGAGAGAGAAAAAGGGCAGTCTTGTAACTGTCTAGCCAAGTGCCAGTCAGTTTCTTTACCTTGTACCTTTATATTAATACACTTGTAACTTTAACTAAACCTCGACTTCCTTTTTTTTTACTATTGGACAACTTCACAACGATTACTAAAGATGTTTTTTTTCAATTTAAATTCATGTAAAATTTGAAGCTCAGATATAACCAGAACCCCCCACAACCTAGTACATGTTTACAGCAGGACTGTATAGTTGGCATATAAAAAAAGTGTTCCATTTCCACACTCTACAACACTCCAAAATCAAAGTGTTCCATTTCCACACTCTACAACACTCCAAAATCAAAGTTTTCCATTTCCACACTCTACAACACTCCAAAATCAAAGTGTTGCATTTCCACACTCTACAACACTCCAAAATCCAAGTGTTCCATTTCCACACTCTACAACACTCCAAAATCAAAGTTTTCCATTTCCACACTCTACAACACTCCAAAATCAAAGTGTTCCATTTCCACACTCTACAACACTCCAAAATCAAAGTGTTCCATTTCCACACTCTGCAACAGTCCAAAATCAAAGTGTTCCATTTCCACACTCTACAACACTCCAAAATCCAAGTGTTCCATTTCCTCACTCTGCAACACTCCAAAATCAAAGTGTTCCATTTCCACACTCTACAACACTCCAAAATCAAAGTGTTCCATTTCCACACTCTACAACACTCCAAAATCAAAGTGTTCCATTTCCACATTCTACAACACTCCAAAATCCAAGTGTTCCATTTCCACACTCTACAACACTCCAAAATCCAAGTGTTCCATTTCCACACTCTACAACACTCCAAAATCCAAGTGTTCCATTTCCACATTCTACAACACTCCAAAATCCAAGTGTTCCATTTCCACACTCTACAACACTCCAAAATCAAAGTTTTCCATTTCCACACTCTACAACACTCCAAAATCAAAGTGTTCCATTTCCACACTCTACAACACTCCAAAATCAAAGTGTTCCATTTCCACACTCTACAACACTCCAAAATCCAAGTTTTCCATTTCCACACTCTACAACACTCCGAAATCAAAGTGTTCCATTTCCACACTCTACAGCACTCCAAAATCCAAGTTTTCCATTTCCACACTCTACAACACTCCGAAATCAAAGTGTTCCATTTCCACACTCTACAGCACTCCAAAATCAAAGAGTTCCATTTCCACACTCTACAACACTCCAAAATCCAAGTGTTCCATTTCCACACTCTACAACACTCCAAAATCCAAGTGTTCCATTTCCACACTCTACAACACTCCAAAATCAAAGTGTTCCATTTCCACACTCTACAACACTCCAAAATCCAAGTGTTACATAATCTGATGGCTGCATAATTTTTTGATTGATTTTAAATAAAATAAGTTTTATTCAAAGTATAGATTTGATATGTTTTTATTTTTTATTTTTTGCTTTTCTCAATTTAAAGAAATTGGATTTATCGCGTTTTGCATTTGAACTCTTCATTTCTTACCACTCATATCCAAGTTGTTTGCAAGCTACGTTGGCATCTTTGATGTCCCAATCGTCGTCGCAGACGTAGCCCCAGGAATCGTTTCGGAAAATTTTCACCAAGCCACCATTGAAGTAATTAGAAGTACCTGCAAGTCTGTTGAGAGAAGAAAGATTTTTTTAAAAAAAGACATAAGTGTATTAAAAGACACTTAAAGGGGTGTATAAGGAGTATATAAAAACACATCTAAACGAGTGTCTAAGGAGTGTATAAAAGTAATTTAAAGAGTGTACAAAGGGGTATATAGAAAAACATTTTAAGGAGTACTAAAAGAGTATATACAGAGGTGTATAAAAAGAACATCTTAAGGAGTGTATAGAAATACATTTAAAGGAGTGTAAAAGGAGTATATAAGAAGTGTATAAAAAGACATTTAAAGGAGTGTTAAAGGAGTATATAAGAAGTGTATAAAATAAATTTAAAGGAGTGTTAAAAGAGGTATATAAGAAGTGTATAAAATAAATTTAAAGGAGTGTATAAGGAGTGTATAAGAAGTGTATAAAAAGACATTTAAAGGAGTGTTAAAGGAGTATATAAGAAGTGTATAAAATAAATTTAAAAGAGAGTGTAAGGAGTGTACAAAAAGACATTTAAAGGAGTGTTTATTTAAATACAATTAAAACAACATCTATGTAACAAAATTAGTCACATAGTTTTGCTAGTATATATAATGAACGAACATATAATACACTGACCCCCCAAGGAGGAAATTATGCCTGCTTTTCAAACCCACATCTGACCTTGTGTTTAACCCCCTGGAGAGGAGGTAAATAAAATAACTAAAAGGGGTTGAAAATCACAGACGTAATTACTAATGCAAATGTTCACGTTAAAAAATGAAAATAAACATGAATTGCCAAGGTAAACACATTATGAGGAATGCACGAGTTATTTAAAGGGAGTAAAACTTAATTTGTATTATTCTGGGAACTATTCCCGATACTACGAATGCTGCAACCAGTAGAAAAAGGGCCATGCTGAGATAGCTAAAAAGGGCCATGGTTGAAGATATACTTGTGAGCGATAGTTGCAACCCATAAATAGGACATCGGACCATAAATGTGTCAGAGTTGTGAGAACCACGTAAAATCACAGTCTTCTGGCATAAGTCACCACAGGGAAGCAGACCCGCAGAAAACAAAGTGATGGCTTCAGCATCCCATTGACGTAGCACACATGCAACCTCTGCAGCAGAGACTGTCACGCCTGCATCGGCCTCTACAGTCACAAACATCGATGCTCCAATCAAACACACAACTGGAATTCTACTTATGGTCAGCCCTGAACGGCGAGGGCC
>OY744552.1:46780701-46788201 GCA_963556195.1 Sepiola atlantica
TAAACAATTATACCCTAACTCTAACCACTGAGCAGATTTTGTAAACATTAAACAATTATACCCTAACCCTAACCACTAAGCAGATTTTGTAAACATTAAACAATTATGCCCTAAACCTAACCACTAAGCAGATTTTGTAAACATTAAACAATTATACCCTAACCCTAACCACTGAGCAGATTTTGTAAACATTAAACAATTATACCCTAACCCTAACCACTAAGCAGATTTTGTAAACATTAAACAATTATGCCCTAAACCTAACCACTAAGCAGATTTTGTAAACATTAAACAATTATACCCTAACCCTAACCACTAAGCAGATTTTGTAAACATTAAACAATTATACCCTAACCCTAACCCTTACCTTAACCACTAAGCAGATTTTGTAAACATTAAACAATTATACCCTAACCCTAACCACTAAGCAGATTTTGTAAACATTAAACAATTATACCCTAACCCTAACCACTAAGCAGATTTTGTAAACATTAAACAATTATATCCTAACCCTAACCACTAAGCAGATTTTGTAAACATTAAACAATTATACCCTAAGCCTAACCACTAAGCAGATTTTGTAAACATTAAACAATTATACCCTAACTCTAACCACTAAGCAGATTTTGTAAACATTAAACAATTATACCCTAACCCTTACCTTAACCACTAAGCAGATTTTGTAAACATTAAACAATTATACCCTAACCCTAAGCAGATTTTGTAAACATTAAACAATTATGCCCTAACCCTAACCACTAAGCAGATTTTGTAAACATTAAACAATTATGCCCTAACCCTAACCACTAAGCAGATTTTGTAAACATTAAACAATTATACCCTAACCCTAACCACTAAGGAGATTTTGTAAACATTAAACAATTATATCCTAACCATAACCACTAAGCAGATTTTGTAAACATTAAACAATTATATCCTAACCCTAACCCTTACCTTAACCACTAAGCAGATTTTGTAAACATTAAACAATTATATCCTAACCCTTACCACTAAGCAGATTTTGTAAACATTAAACAATTATACCCTAACCCTAACCACTAAGCAGATTTTGTAAACATTAAACAATTATACCCTAACCCTAATCACTAAGCAGATTTTGTAAACATTAAACAATTATATCCTAACCCTAACCACTAAGCAGATTTTGTAAACATTAAACAATTATACCCTAACCCTAACCACTGAGCAGATTTTGTAAACATTAAACAATTATACCCTAACCCTAACCACTAAGCAGATTTTGTAAACATTAAACAATTATGCCCTAACCCTAACCACTAAGCAGATTTTGTAAACATTAAACAATTATACCCTAACTTTAACCACTGAGCAGATTTTGTAAACATTAAACAATTATACCCTAACCCTAACCACTAAGCAGATTTTGTAAACATTAAACAATTATGCCCTAAACCTAACCACTAAGCTAATTTTGTAAACATTAAACAATTATACCCTAACCCTAACCACTGAGCAGATTTTGTAAACATTAAACAATTATACCCTAACCCTAACCACTAAGCAGATTTTGTAAACATTAAACAATTATGCCCTAAACCTAACCACTAAGCAGATTTTGTAAACATTAAACAATTATACCCTAACCCTAACCACTAAGCAGATTTTGTAAACATTAAACAATTATACCCTAACCCTAACCCTTACCTTAACCACTAAGCAGATTTTGTAAACATTAAACAATTATACCCTAACCCTAACCACTAAGCAGATTTTGTAAACATTAAACAATTATACCCTAACCCTAACCACTAAGCAGATTTTGTAAACATTAAAC
The DNA here is from genome assembly GCA_963556195.1 of Sepiola atlantica. Classification (NCBI taxonomy): domain Eukaryota; kingdom Metazoa; phylum Mollusca; class Cephalopoda; order Sepiida; family Sepiolidae; genus Sepiola; species Sepiola atlantica. The sequence continues at coordinate 46,782,518 of OY744552.1, forward strand.
AATTATACCCTAACCCTAACCACTAAGCAGATTTTGTAAACATTAAACAATTATACCCTAAGCCTAACTACTGAGCAGATTTTGTAAACATTAAACAATTATACCCTAACTCTAACCACTAAGCAGATTTTGTAAACATTAAACAATTATACCCTAACCCTAACCACTAAGCTGATTTTGTAAACATTAAACAATTATATCCTAACCCTAACCACTAAGCAGATTTTGTAAACATTAAACAATTATACCCTAACCCTAACCACTAAGCAGATTTTGTAAACATTAAACAATTATACCCTAACCCGAACCCTTACCTTAACCACTAAGCAGATTTTGTAAACATTAAACAATTATACCCTAACCCTAACCACTAAGCAGATTTTGTAAACATTAAACAATTATACCCTAACCCTAACCCTTACCTTAACCACTAAGCAGATTTTGTAAACATTAAACAATTATACGTTTGTTGTTGTCAAACCTTAAAAATTAGCCATTTAATTCGCTGATTTAAGAAAGGATTTATTTATTATTTTTTTTCTGAAAAATGTAAAACGTACAAAAATTAAATGCTCAAAATAAACAAAAAATCAGCGAAAAAAAAAAGAAGAAAATCATTTAAAGAATAAAAGCTAACCCTAACTCTAACCCGAACGTTTAAAAAGATAAAGATATGCAAATGAAGTTCTGCAGAATTAATTTTACCACACGTCTTTTGAAAAGTAAGAAGTGTTTGATCCTTTATTGGTTCTTCGATTACATCACTTTAATTAATTACTGCTAATATTGACAAAACTATTCCGTATATATAGGCAACTAGGACACTCAAATTATAACCGAATAACCGCAATAATTGATTTATTAAACACCGTTTAAAAAATAATTATGCTGTGCTAGTAAACTCCTCACACGTGACATCATCCTGCATCTCTACAAAGCCACCATCCGCACATGCATGGAGTATTGTTGTAGTATCTGTTCTGATGGATACTGCACCCTATAGATGGATGTCCTTCGGGGCTTGATTCCACCTGTCTGTGGGTTTGTCCTGTGCAGTTCTAGGAGGTCCACCCTCCCAGGCTTTGCCTCCCCTCTTTGGGGAGGAGTAAGTTTATTGCTTACTGCTTGAGGCGCCCCTACCGGGGAATGCCGACGGGGCTGCCCAGGCAATTTTTAATGGCCAGAGTGCTCACTTTCTCGGGCGCTGGCTTTTCAAACCCCACTTACTCGACCCAAGCTGTGGTCACATCTTACTTGTGGGAGTAAGATAAAACTGGCCTTGTGCCTAACTCCTGCAGAGGAGTAAATTTTTTTATTTTTTTATTGTTGTCACATCTGGGATGGTGCATCATCTACTAGCCTCTCCCTCTTTGACAGGGTCCAAAAAAGAGTCGCCAACCTAATAGGTCCCTGACTGTCAACCAAGCTCCAGTCCCTGTCCCCATCGCCACAATGTAGCATCCTTGTGCTTGTTTTACAAATACTTCAATGGATTATGCTCCAATGAATTGGCTACTCTGGTGCCCCCTCGACGTAAATTCACTAGACTAACTCAACAATCAACTAAATCTCATTCATTCACCGTGGAGGTCCCCAGATGCCGGAGAACGTTCTACTTAAATAGCTTCTTTCCTCGTGCTGCTGGCCTCTGGAACTCCTTCCCTGCACTCTGTTTCCCCGACAGTACTGACATGCAGAAATTTTAAACTAATGTAAACAGATATCAATTTAGGTTGCCCCCCCCCACCTTTCTCCCTTTTTTCAGTAGCCTCTTACGTCTACAGTGGTGGTTTGCCTTGTTTGGGATGAACTATGTTAAAAAAAAAAAAGATTATAAAGAGCTGTGTGTTGAACCTTTGCATCAGAATATATATAGAGTATGTCAAAATACTTATCGGATTGACATCCTTTATTTTATCAACAAATGGCGTAAACACAAAAATAGAAACCAACCTGAATTCACTTCAACAACAAAAGCTAAAACTGGAGCCATAAAAATCAGCTCTTAGAGACAGTCTAACAAAAAGGCGCAAAAAGCTAAAAATGTTGATCACGTGTGGTGCTCTGAACTACGTCCGCCAAACTACTGTGAAAAAATATAAAAGCAGACCGCACAACAAAATCTGCGCCTTTTCCTTTTTTCTCTTTCCTCTTTCTCTCGCCTCTCGTACACTTTAACAGAGAACACGAGTTCGCCCCCCCCCCGCCTTTGGGCGAGGGGGTGTCTGCGCGTCGGCTAACTACTAAACACACGCACACACCCACACACACAAAGGATTACACTCCTATCATTCTTCAACGCATACAACCACACACTGCTAATAAAGACACACACACATACAAATGCTGAAATGAATTATCAACTCTCACGCATACACGTTCGTACAACCACGAACAAAAGGCGACACGCACATTCACACACTTCGACACATAGCTACACAACGCACATACATACATACTCATAAATCACAAGCAATGAACATTCATCGTTTGAAATGAACACTTAATGCTTTGTAATTTGTAAATATATAAATATTTTGTGTTACTTTTGAACTACGTTTTATTCTTCCTTTAACTTATGCGTGCTTTATCTTTCATTCAACTTTCATTCATTGTTTTTCAATGTTTTATCCGTTCTCTGGGTTTAAAATCTCTTTACCAATTAAATGTTCGCTGCATACGACACATAGCTACACAACGCACATACATACATACTCATTGTATTATTGATTGAAATGACAGCAGACTAGTTTGAAGCTAATGTAGTTGTGATCAATGAAAACATATTTCATATTTATTCACTAAGACTCGTCATTTAAATTTAAAAAAAAGTGTTACATACAACATCGCCTCTATCTTCTTCACCCCGGCGTCGATCGCGTTCACACTGAAATAAATAAAATATTAAAATTGTTACTGTAACAAAAACGACAGTATATACAGAGTGACCCCGCCCCACCAAATGCCATTCATGGAATCGTTAAAAAAATTCAATCAAATTTGGTACTTCAGCATATAAGGTTATTTTATCTTACATCCCTGTATTAAGCATATATCCTAAACATAGCTATCATCAGAACGAATAATAGACGAAACTAAAACCAAGTACAATTAACACATTTATTTACCGTTGGCATTTATAAAGAACAGCAAACAGTGGTTTGCATACACTAGAGGAATTACTGCATATAATAGCGCAACGTAAAACTATTTCTGGCCAGCCGTTCAGTCTACGCTTGACCTATCCACCAAGTTTCAGTCATAAATGCTCAACAGTCTCTGTTCTATCGCCGTTCAATTATATGTGAGGACACTTTAGTGATCGACTCATTAGTAGGTGTGATCCTGAATGGACTTCACACTCACCGGACCTTAACCCCCTTCCCAAATATTTAACTGTGGAGTTATCTAAAAAAATAATGTCTTTAATGGCCGATGTAACCTAAAATTTTTAATCCATGGATTTTCAATTTATCTTTGAAAATCCATGGATTGAGGATTTGAGATTTCTCCTTGTTTTCGAACTATTGATGATTTAGTAAAATTTGTATTTCTTCCAACTTTTATTTTCATCATTCTTTTTCTGGATATATATATATATATATATATATATATATATATATATATATATATATATATATATATAATAATAATAATCCAGGTAAAACATCCACAGGGTAGTAATCCAAAGAATTTCAACCGGGTTTATAAAAAGTGCTCAATATCAAATAGAGCTTTTATATATGATTATTTTTATTTCCAAATAAGATCTAAGGTTATGATCGGATTGTAACTCTGCCTGATGAGATCTCAGTTATAATAGCTGTTGATCGATAATATCGACATGCCAGTGTCGCAAATTTTGTACATGTCTGTGTAAATAAAAATAATCCTATATATATATATATATATATATATATATATATATATATATATATATATATATATATATAATTGCTTATAAATTTTTTATGTACATAAACGTAAAATGTATGTACGTAAAAATGAATTAATAAATTTATATATATATATATATATATATATATATATATATATATATATATATATATATATATATATATATATCAAATAAAAATAATGACACGTCCGGTTAAGGGCGACTTAATCCAATATACTGGATATTCTTTACCGCTTAGGAAGTGGAAAAATACTAAAAACAACGCTGTTCTATCTCCAGTAAAAACAATAACATATAATTTGCTTCATATTTTCTGTAGATCTAAAAGTCTAACTTACCATTCCTCTTTCATATCCGGTCAGTTCTGCACACTGAAAAAGGAAATCAAATATCTGTATTAGTATATATATATATATATATATATATATATATATATATATATATATATATATATATATATATATATATATATAATGGTAATAATCCAGGTGAAAAATATCCACAGGGTGGTAATCCAGAGAATTTTAACCGGGTTTATAAAAAGTGCACAATATCAAAATAGAGCTTTATATATGATAATTTTATTTACACAGACATGTACAAAATCTGCGACACTGGCATGTCGATGTTATCGATCAACAGTTACTATAAACTGAGATCTCATCAGGCAGAGTTAGAATCCGGATTCTAACTCTGCCTGATGAGATCTCAGTTTATAGTAACTGTTGATCGATAACATCGACATGCCAGTGTCGCAGATTTTGTACATGTCTGTGTAAATAAAATTATCATATATATATATATATATATATATATATATATATATATTCCGAAACCAGTTTAAAAATATTTTTTTAAATACTCGAAGCTATCTACATAAAAACACAACAACCTAAAATAAACAACATCACGTATGACACCAGTGCTAACATTTTAAAATGTTTAACATAATGCGATTTTGTTTTGTGATGCCATCCAGCGTTGCTAAATTTAAAATCGCCAACGACTTCCTGGAACAATACGGAAAACGTTCTATGCGCGTTTCTCCACCGTCTTTTAAAATGTCTCTTCTTTCTCCAGCTTTTTTGTTCATCTGCTTTTGACACCAAGAATCGAAAACGTTCGTGAAACCTATAGAATATTTATTACTTTTTTAAAATTTCAATACAAAAAAAAAACATCAGAAAAATTGAAAAAATAAAAAAGGTATAATTAAACGGACGAATTCTGTTATTTTTAACAATGTTTGCATATATATATATATATATATATATATATATATATATATATATATATATATATATATATATATATATAGCTTCGAGTATTTTTAATTTTTTTAAACTGCTTTCGGAATATATATATATATATATATTTCTAAAACTATGATACTACCTAAATACCAAAGACACAGAGTTCCCCCCTTCCCTCCTCTTTCCCCAGCCCCTCAAAATCCATGCTACACCTCACCACGACAAAAAACCTCAGCACCGCCCTCCCCCCTCTCCCACCCTAAGACAAATTCACTAACACTCCCTTTTTCACTCACAGCTTTCCACATTCATTTCACTCTCTGCCACTGACTGACTTCTCTCAGCCCGGACCTTGGTCCAGCGTTCTCGGTAGCCACGGCAACGACTTCTTCTCATCAACCCATCATGTCAACCCAATATTTCGATGTACATGCATGACATTTTTCTTAAAATTATCATCCTGAGGAAGTCTTACAAATAAAGACGAAACGTTGATGAATATATAAAAAAAA
>OY744552.1:46793201-46798201 GCA_963556195.1 Sepiola atlantica
AAAAACAACGGCTGTAATCTTGTTTCTAAACTATACTAATACTTCAAGTAAGTTGCTGCTGATGCTTAGTATGATGTCGCTTGGCCAACAAATCGATACACATAGTAACATAAACATGTCCACTACAAATTACAAACGAAAATGATGGATTTGTTTGTAACGACTTTTTGAAAACATTTGTATCAACAGTGAAGGATACGACAAGTCAAAAAGAATGAAAGAACTGTGACGTAATGAGGTATTTTACTGGTGCGTTAGTAATTGGTTGCATTAAGTTAGATAAACTAGGTGACAATGTATTAAAAGAAAGAGGGGTGAACACATGTTGGATCAAGATGTATAAGCAAATATTATGTTCAATCTTGTCATTCGAAGTGGGCGATTTGAGTATTGCTTTTAAAAAATTGGAAAACAGAAAGTGTTTAATTTTTCAGAGTCTCAAAATGTCTTCTTTCCTTCAACATTGCAACATTCATCAAATCTCTCCAGGATACTCCGACACACTTTGCGACACAAATTCCGATCTTCATTAATTTCTGTGGATGTACCATGAATGTTATTTTTAAAAATTAAGTTACTCTTTTTGGTTGTTTATTTTATTTTTTTAATAAGCACCCAAAGAATAAAATCCATTGGTGTTAGATCTGGTGAAAGTGGTAGCCATTTCTGTGGATAAGCTTGGGTAAACATTGTAGCGTGCTTAGCAAGTAACTTCAAGCATAAAAATGATACTTTACTAACTGTGAACCTTCTTTAGGGGGTCACCCAGTATAATATCAGACATTTTTTAAAGGATTGTTGCCACATCTGGGCTGGTTCATCATCTACTAGTCTCTCCCTCCTTGACAAGGTCCAAAAAAGAGTCGCCAACCTAATAGGTCCCTCACTGTCAACCAAGCTCCAGCCTCTGTCCCATCGCCGCAATATTGCATCCTTATGCTTGTTTTACAAATACTTCAATGGATTATGCTCCGATGAATTGGCTACTCTGGTTCCCGCCTCGACGTAAATTCACTAGACTAACTCGACAATCAACTAAATCTCATCCATTTACTGTGAAGGTCCCCAGATGCCGGAGAGCTTTCTACTCAAATAGCTTCTTTCCTCGTGCTGCTGGCCTCTGGAACTTCCATCCCTGCCCCCTGTTTCCCCGACAGTACTGACATGCAGAAATTTTAAACTAATGTAAACAGACATCTTACTGCGCAGATCCCAGTTTAGGTTGACCCCCCCCCCCAACCTTCTCCCCTTTTCTTTCTTCTCAGTAGCCCCTTACGTCTACAGTGGCGGCCTGCCTTGTTTAGGGTGAACCATGTTAAAAAAAAGGCCTAGTATGCCACATGGACGATGTCCTCTTAGTGATGTCGTACGTAATCAATGTGTCTGGGAAGTGAAATATCGTCCACATAAAGTGTGAATCACATTAACTGAAGAAATGTGTGATAGCTACAAAACGTGAAGGAGATGTAAGGATGTTTGTTAATCTGTCTGCATTATGGTTCGCAAAAAAAAAACGAGTTTCTTCCCTTTTTTTGTTCCTTTGCACTTTTTATCATTTCTTTGTAATCTCTTCTCATAATTTAATATATAAAGTATAGTCAGTCTCTTTCTCATTTCTTTGTCATCGATAGCTTTCTTCCTACAAAATCAATACTTGATTCTAATTAGCCAGTTTTACTTGTGCATCGTTGATGCATGTTGTTAAGAAGAATAAAATGTAATTCGATTTAATTCCTTTTGGAAAATACTTTGTCCAAGTCGGAATTATTTTCAAATGGCTTCTATCATTTAAAAAAATGATATAGCTTAAAATGGCTTCCTTCAACATTGCAACATTGTTCGAATCTCTCCAGGATACTCTGACACAATGTGCGACACAAATTCCAACCTTCATTAATTTCGACACCCCAAAATGAGATCTATTTGTGTTAGGTCAGATGGAAGTGGTTGCCGTTCGATGCTAATTCTTTCTTCTGAACAAACACCGTAGAAAAGATTGGGTAAACTAACTTTGTAACGTGCTTAGCAAGAAACTTTAAGCATAGAAATGGTATGATACTTTAAGCATAGAAATGGTATGATACTTTAAGCATAGACATGGTATGATACTTTAAGCATAGAAATGGTATGATACTTTAAGCATAGAAATGGTATGATACTTTAAGCATAGAAATGGTATGATACTTTAAACATAGAAATGGTATGATACTTTAAGCATAGCAATGGTATGATACTTTAAGCATAAAAACGGTATGATACTTTTAACATAGAAATGGTATGATACTTTAAACATAGAAATGGTATGATACTTTAAGCATAGCAATGTAATGATACTTTAAGCATAGAAATGGTATGATACTTTTAACATAGAAATGGTATGATACTTTAAGCATAGTAATGGTATGATACTTTAAGCATAGCAATGGTATGATACTTTAAGCATATAAATGGTATAATACTTTTAACATAGAAATGGTATGATACTTTAAGCATAGCAATGGTATGATACTTTAAGCATAGAAATGGTATGATACTTTAAGCATAGAAATAGTATGATACTTTAAACATAGAAATGGTATGATACTTTAAGCATAGAAATGGTATGATACTTTAAGCATAGAAATGGTATGACATATTAAGCATAGAAATGGTATGATACTTTAAACATAGAAATGGTATGATACTTTAAGCATAGAAATGGTATGATACTTTAAACATAGAAATGGTATGATACTTTAAACATAGAAATGGTATGATACTTTTAACATAGAAATGGTATGATACTTTAAGCATAGAAATGGTATGATACTTTAAACATAGAAATGGTATGATACTTTAAGCATAGCAATGGTATTATACTTTAAACATAGAAATGGTATGATACTTTAAGCATAGAAATGGTATGATACTTTAAGCATAGCAATGGTATGATACTTTAAGCATAGAAATGGTATGATACTTTAAACATAGCAATGGTATGATACTTTAAGCATAGTAATGGTATGATACTTTAAACATAGAAATGGTATGATACTTTAAGCATAGAAATGGTGTGATACTTTAAGCATAGCAATGGTGTGATACTTTAAGCATAGCAATGGTATGATACTTTAAGCATAGAAATGGTATGATACTTTTAACATAGAAATGGCATGATACTTTAAGCATAGTAATGGTATGATACTTTAAGCATAGCAATGGTATGATACTTTTAACATAGAAATGGTATGATACTTTAAACATAGACATGGTATGATACTTTAAGCATAGAAATGGTATGATACTTTAAGCATAGAAATGGTATGATACTTTAAGCATAGAAATGGTATGATACTTTAAGCATAGAAATGGTATAATACTTTAAGCATAGAAATGGTATGATACTTTAAGCATAGCAATGGTATGATACTTTAAGCATAGAAATGGTATAATACTTTTAACATAGAAATGGTATGATACTTTAAGCATAGCAATGGTATGATACTTTAAGCATAGAAATGGTATGATACTTTAAACATAGAAATGGTATGATACTTTAAGCATAGAAATGGTATGATACTTTAAACATAGAAATGGTATGATACTTTAAGCATAGAAATGGTATGATACTTTAAACATAGAAATGGTATGATACTTTAAGCATAGAAATGGCATGATACTTTAAACATAGAAAGGGTATGATACTTTAAACATAGAAATGGTATGATACTTTAAGCATAGCAATGGTATGATACTTTAAACATAGAAATGGTATAATACTTTTAACATAGAAATGGTATGATACTTTAAGCATAGAAATGGTATGATACTTTAAACATAGAAATGGTATGATACTTTAAGCATAGAAATGGTATGATACTTTAAACATAGAAATGGTATGATACTTTAAGCATAGAAATGGTATGATACTTTAAGCATAGTAATGGTATGATACTTTAAGCATAGAAATGGTATGATACTTTAAACATAGAAATGGTATGATACTTTTAACATAGAAATGGTATGATACTTTAAGCATAGAAATGGTATGACATATTAAGCATAGAAATGGTATGATACTTTAAGCATAGTAATGGTATGATACTTTAAGCATAGAAATGGTATGATACTTTAAGCATAGAAATGGTATGATACTTTAAGCATAGTAATGGTATGATACTTTAAGCATAGAAATGGTATGATACTTTAAGCATAGAAATGGTATGATACTTTAAGCATAGCAATGGTATGATACTTTAAGCATAGAAATGGTATGATACTTTACTAACAGGTAAACTACTTCTGGGCCACCCTGTATAACCCTAACCCTAACCCTAACCCTAACTCTGTATACGTTTTGTTATTATAAAACATAGTTTTGATGCTACTAAAATTTCTTAAATCGATGATGATTTTTTAAGAGCCTGTATATGGATATAATACTCTATTCCCATATATTCGTATGTATGTTCAAATTTTAGTTCAGTCTCAAAAGACAATGGATATCTTCTGTAAAAGGGAGTCTATAGATGGTATCATAATCTTGACATAAATAAACATAAATATATGGCAAAATCATTTCACAGTTTTTAAATTTATGCTAGACAAAAAAATTTTTTTTTTAGGTCATCAGAAATGATAATAATAATTTATCTATAAAAAATTAATTTACTAACGTAATACTATCATTTTATATGCCGGCTTGCTATCTACTTGAAATACTTGAACAATTAACATAATAAACACTATATTCATAACGTTGTTGTAAACACGGCATAACAATTGATTAATTTTGGTAAATTCGATACAAATTTATTTATCTTTTAAATGTGACCGTAAAGAAAGGCAAAGAAATGAGAAATCACTTACAATTTACAAATGGATCGCAACTTGTTGTAAATCAAGTCGGTCGGTCCTTCTAAAGAGAGGAACATGTGAACACATATGCCAAACATTTGTCTATTAAATAAAACAATATTACTAAACAACTATTTAATATTAAAATCAAAAGAATCATTGAC